>WNWK01004194.1:0-137500 GCA_009830355.1 Cherax destructor | reverse complement strand
TTGCTCATCTGCAATCCTACTCTCTGTCTTACCTCTAATTCTTTCAATAATAACCCTGCCATACACTTTACCTGGTATACTCAGTAAACTTATTCCCCTATAATTTTTACACTCTCTTTTATCCCCTTCCCTTTATATAAAGGAACTATACATGCTCGCTGCCAATCCCTAGGTACCTTCCCTCTTTCATACATTTATTAAACAAAATACCAACCACTCCAGCACTATATTCCCCCTGCTTTTAACATTTCTGTCATGATTCCGTCAATTCCAGCTGCTTTACCCCTTTCATTCTACGTAATGCCTCACGCACCTCCCCCACACTCACATCCTGCTCTTCTTCACTCCTAAACGATGTTGTACCTCCCTGGCCAGTACATGAAATTATCGCCTCCTCTTTCATCGACATTTAAAAGTTCCTCAAAATATTCCGCCATCTACCCAATACCTCCAGCTCCCCATCTACTAACTCCCCTACTCTGTTTTTAACTGACAAATCCATTCGTTCCCTAGGCTTTCTTACCTTGTTTATCTCACTCCAAAATTTTTCTTGTTTTCAGCAAAATTTCTTGACAGAGCCTCTCCCATTCTTTCATCCGCTCTTCTTTTGCACTCTTCACCACTCTCTTCACCTTTCTTTACTTCCATATACTCTGCTCTTCTACTAACACTTCTGTTTTGTAAAAACCTCTCATAAGCTACCTTTTTCTCTTTTATCACACCCTTTACTTCTTCATTCCACCACTCACTCCTCTTTCCTCCTGCACCCACCCTCCTATAACCACAAACTTCTGCCCCACATTCTAATACTGCATTTTTAAAACTATCCCAACTCTCTTCAACCCCCACTACTCCTACTTGCACTAGCCCACCTTTCTGCCAATAGTTGCTTATATCTCACCCTAACTTCCTCCTCCCTTAG
Source organism: Cherax destructor (assembly GCA_009830355.1). Lineage (NCBI taxonomy): Eukaryota > Metazoa > Arthropoda > Malacostraca > Decapoda > Parastacidae > Cherax > Cherax destructor. The sequence goes on along the minus strand of WNWK01004194.1, from coordinate 136,578 downwards.
TTTATACACTTTTACCTCTCTCTTACTTGCTGTTGCCATTTTCTTTTGTCCCATCTACCTTTTACTCTAACTGTAGCTACAACCAAATAATGATCTGATATATCCGTTGCCCTCTATAAACATGTACATCCTGAAGCCTACTCATCAACCTTTTATCCACCAATACATAATCCAACAAACTACTTTCCTTACGTGCTATATCATACCTTGTATATTTATTTATCCTCTTTTTCATAAAATATGTATTACTTATTACCAAACCTCTTTCTACACATAGCTCAATTAATGGCTCCCCATTTACATTTACCCTGGCACCCCAAATTTACCTACTACTCCATCCACAACATTTTTACCCACTTTAGCATTAAGATCCCCAACCACAATTACTCTCACTTGGTTGAAAACTCCCCACACACTCACTCAACATTTCCCAAAATCTCTCTCTCTCCTCTACACTTCTTCTTCTCCAGGTGCATAAACACTTACTATAACCCACTTTTCACATCCAACCTTTATTTTACTCCACATAATCCTTGAATTTATACATTTATATTCCTTCTTTACCTGCCATAACTGATTATTCAACATTATTGCCACTCCTTCTTTAGCTCTAACTCTATTTGAAACCCCTGACCTAATCCCATTTATTTCTCCCCACTGAAACTCTCCTACCCCCTTCAGCTTTGTCTCACTTAAAGCCACTCAGAGCTACATATCAAATACTTCGTTCAGCTCCCCGGCAGTGGGCCGCGTGCCCAGAATGCTGCAGGCATTTTTTCCTCTGGATCGCAACACTGAGTCTCTGAAAGAGGAAGCTGGTGGTCCTTGGTTTCTATGATGAGTTTTTCACCCAACTCTTTGAGAAACTTTAGAGCACACTTGCCCCATGCTCCAAGGGTCTCCGACCCTATTGGGATGAAGTTATAGCAAGGGGAAAGGCCGTCATATTTGCGAGTCTTCTGGGTCTCCCTGTGACTGGCAGCTCCACCCCCTTTGGCTACGGAGTATGGCAAGTAGGTGTCTGCCATTGTGGCAGCACAGGTGTAGTCCCAAGCAATCTGTTTACCATCCTTCCAGGGTAGCATAGTGGCTCCATCAGGACGCTTTTGACTTCCATCAGACCTCTGCACTTGGGGTTCCGTTGAGCTGGGCAACGGGCTGTGGCAGGCTTTCTCTTTATATATATATATATATATATATATATATATATATATATATATATATATATATATATATATATATATAAACTGCTCAGTAAAGGGGCGAAGAAGTGACTTTTAAGGTTTAAATGGGAAGATATCACAAGGACCACCTTGGAAATAAGTCACTTTGACTTTTTTGGGTTATCCTGGTGGCAAATTTACACTGTGTGATAATTGTACTTATGTGTACCTGTACCTAAATAAACTTACTGTGTAGTAGAGTCTGGCCAGCAGGGAAGGCTAAGGTACCTTGAGGGTCACACAACATGTCTTATGGGGTCACACGTCTTGAGGGTCACACAACATGTCTTATGGGGTCACACGTCTTGAGGGTCACACACGTCTTGTTGGTCACACGTCTTGAGGGTCACACACGTTTTGTTGGTCACACAACGTGTCTTGAGGGTCACACATGTGTTGCGGGTCACACAACGTGTCTTGAGGGTCACACATGTGTTGCGGGTCACACAACATGTCTTGAGAAAGCCGCAAGCGACGCCACTGCCGCGAGTTCGTTCCCCCCTCCCCCCTTCATTTACTTACCTGTCTCACCCGCTGGTGACGGTGTCTTCTTCAGTCTACCCGGCTGGTGACGGTGTCTCCTTGCCGGTCCACCACTGAGTGACGGTGTCTTCTGCCAGTGTCACCCACTGGGACGGTGTCTTCTGCCGGTCTACCCGCTGGTGTCGAGTGCTCTTGCCGGTCTACCCGCTGGTGTCGTTGTGTCTTCTTGCGGTCCACCCGCTGGTGACGGTGTCTTCTTTGCCAGGTCTAGCCCGCTGGTGACAGGACTTTTGCCGGTCTACCCGCTGGTGTCGGTGTCTCTCGCCTTGCTCCACACCGCTGTACGGGTTCTTGCCGGTCAACCGCTGTGTCGGGCTTCTTGCTTTACCCGCTGATGACGGTAGTTTTTCTCTATACCCAGCGTGACGTGTTTATGCCGGATCTACCCGCTGGATGTCGTTCTTTTGTCCTGTCTTACCTGGTGACGGTGTCTTCTTGCCGGTCTACCCGCTGGAGGTGTCTTCTTGCCGTCATACCCGCTGGCTTTGACGGTGTCTTCTTGCCGGTCACACAACAGTCTGTAGGTGTCTTTCTTGCCGGTCTACCCGCTGTGACTGGTGTCTTCTTGCCGGTCTACCCGTTTGGTGCACGGTGTCTTCTGCGGTCACCCGCTGGTGTCGGTGTCTTCACTGTCTAGTCCAGCTGGTGACGGTGTCTTCTTGCGGTCACCCGCTGGTGTCGGTGTCTTCGCCGGTCTACCCGCTGATGACGGTGTCTTCTTGCCGGTCACCCGCTGGTGACGGTGTCTTCTTGCCGGTCTACCCGCTGGTGCGTTGTCTTCTTGCCGTCTACCCGCTGGTGACGGTGTCTTCTTGCCGGTCTACCCGCTGGTGTCGGTGTCTTCTTGCCGGTCTACCCGCTGATGACGGTGTCTTCTGCCGGTCTACCCGCTGGTGACGGTGTCTTCTTGCCGTCTACCCGCTGGTGTCGTGTCTTCGCCGGTCTACCCGCTGGTGACGGTGTCTTCTTGCCGGTCACCCGCTGGTGACGTGCTTCTTGCCGGTCACCCGCTGGTGACGGTGTCTTCTTGCCGGTCTACCCGCTGGTGCGGTGTCTTCTTGCCGTCTACCCGCTGGTGACGGTGTCTTCTTCCGGTCTACCCGCTGGTGACGGTGTCTTCTTGCCGGTCTCCGCTGGTGACGGTGTCTTCTTGCCGGTCACCCGCTGGTGTCGGTGTCTTCTTGCCGGTCTACCCGCTGGTGACGGTGTCTTCTTGCCGGTCTACCCGCTGGTGACGGTGTCTTCTTGCCTGTCTACCCGCTGGTGTCGGTGTCTTCTTGCCGGTCTACCCGCTGGTGACGGTGTCTTCTTGCCGGTCTACCCGCTGATGACGGTGTCTTCTTGCCGGTCTACCCGCTGGTGACGGTGTCTTCTTGCCGGTCTACCCGCTGGTGTCGGTGTCTTCTTGCCGGTCTACCCGCTGGTGACGGTGTCTTCTTGCCGGTCTACCCGCTGGTGTCGGTGTCTTCTTGCCTGTCTACCCGCTGGTGACGGTGTCTTCTTGCCGGTCTACCCGCTGGTGACGGTGTCTTCTTGCCGGTCTACCCGCTGGTGTCGTTGTCTTCTTGCCTGTCTACCCGCTGGTGACGGTGTCTTCTTGCCGGTCTACCCGCTGGTGTCGGTGTCTTCTTGCCGGTCTACCCGCTGATGACGGTGTCTTCTTGCCGGTCTACCCGCTGGTGACGGTGTCTTCTTGCCTGTCTACCCGCTGGTGTCAGTGTCTTCTTGCCGGTCTACCCGCTGGTGACGGTGTCTTCTTGCCGGTCTACCCGCTGGTGTCGGTGTCTTCTTGCCGGTCTACCCGCTGGTGACGGTGTCTTCTTGCCGGTCTACCCGCTGGTGTCGGTGTCTTCTTGCCTGTCTACCCGCTGGTGACGGTGTCTTCTTGCCGGTCTACCCGCTGGTGTCGGTGTCTTCTTGCCGGTCTACCCGCTGGTGACGGTGTCTTCTTGCCGGTCTACCCGCTGGTGACGGTGTCTTCTTGCCGGTCTACCCGCTGGTGTCGGTGTCTTCTTGCCGGTCTACCCGCTGGTGACGGTGTCTTCTTTGCCTGTCTCCGCTGGTGTCGGTGTCTTCTTGCCGGTCTACCCGCTGGTGACGGTGTCTTCTTGCCGGTCTACCCGCTGATGACGGTGTCTTCTTGCCGGTCTACCCGCTGGTGACGGTGTCTTCTTGCCTGTCTCACCCGCTGGTGTCGGTGTCTTCTTGCCGGTCACCCGCTGGTGACGGTGTCTTCTTGCCGGTCTACCCGCTGGTGTCGGTGTCTTCTTGCCGGTCTACCCGCTGGTGACGGTGTCTTCTTGCCGGTCTACCCGCTGGTGTCGGTGTCTTCTTGCCGGTCTACCCGCTGGTGTCGGTGTCTTCTTGCCGGTCTACCCGCTGGTGACGGTGTCTTCTTGCCGGTCTACCCGCTGGTGCGGTGTCTTCTTGCCGGTCTACCCGCTGGTGACGGTGTCTTCTTGCCGGTCTACCCGCTGGGTGATCTGCCGCACGGTGTCTGTCTTCTGCCGTCACCTACTTCCGCTGGTGTCGGTGTCTTCTTGCCGGTCTACCCGCTGGTGACGGTGTCTTCTTGCCGGTCTACCCGCTGGTGCGGTGTCTTCTTGCCGGTCCGCTGACGTGTCTTCGCCGGTGCTGGTGCGGTGTTCCCTTCTTGCCGGTCACCCGCTGGTGACGGTGTCTTCTTGCCGGTCTACCCGCTGGTGTCGGTGTCTTCTGCCGGTCACCCGCTGGTGACGGTGTCTTCTTGCCGGTCTACCCGCTGGTGACGGTGTCTTTGCCGGTCACCCGCTGGTGTCGGTGTCCTGCCGGTCTACCCGCTGGTGACGGTGTCTTCTTGCCGGTCTACCCGCTGGTGCGGTGTCTTCTTGCCGGTCTACCCGCTGGTGACGGTGTCTTCTTTGCGGTGTCCGCGTCGTGGACGCTTCTTCCCCGCTGGTGACGGTGTCTTCTTGCCGGTCTACCCGCTGGTGACGGTGTCATCTTGCCTGTCTACCCGCTGGTGACGGTGTCTTCTTGCCTGTCGGCCCGCTGGTGACGGTGTCTTCTTGCCTGTCGACCTGCTGGTGACAACCAGTAACGAAGCAGAGTATACAACCAAGACTATGTTTTCTTCATAAAATATTTCCATGTAGATGTATAAGCAATTGTGTCAACAGTGCCGATAAATTGGACTACACAACAGCCTCTGTGTCTACAAAAAATAAAGAAACCCAGTGGAAATAAAGTACATTGTCTAACCTTATTGGATTATCATGAGGTAATCTACAGAATGTGTCGACATAACGTCTGGGTGCTCTGAAACCTACAAGATGTGCTGTGTGTATGCTGACTACATGTGGGTGCTCTCAGATCTACATAATGTACTATATATGTACGCTCACTACAGGAGGCAGTGTGGGTGAACAGTCTCACACACAAAACAGCTGTTAAGACTGTGTTAAATTCACCTTAAGTTGACAAATAATGAGGATCAGGCACGGCACATAACAGTGTTGAGTACAGCACAGAGTGCAACCTAGTTGAAGGTGAGACCTGAGTACATACACTGCTCTTCAACAACAGTCATGAGAGTGTATTCAATAAATTCAACTTGGACAATAAATACATTACCTGTGATAAAATAAATGATGACTTTAGTGAAGTATGGTAAGGAGCTAATAAGAATAAGAGTGTCTGGAGAGGATGATCTCAAGACACTACAAGTGTGTGCTACACTTAACATTAAGATAACATGATGCAACTTAAGACGAGACACCTTCTATGTAGGTGAAGATGAAAGAGGGAGGGAATGAGTTGGAGGGTGTGTTGTGGAGGGAGTGTTGTGGAGGGTGTGTTGTGGAGGGACAGAGTGCTCATAATAACTCCACTTAATACACTTATTACCAACTCTTGTTACAAAGTTCAGGATGGACTTACCCTACTTGTGGGGGCTGTTCACTTAAGATGCTTATGTCCAAGTTGCTCCCAACTCTCTCCCTCCCTCCCTCTCTCTCTCTCCCTCTCTCTCCCTCCCTCCTTCTCTCTCTCTCCCTCTCTCTCCCTCCCTCCCTCTCTCTCTCTCTCCCTCCCTCCCTCTCTCTCTCTCTCTCTCTCCCTTTCTCTCCCTCCCTCCCTCCCTCTCTCTCCCTCCCTCCCTCCTCCTCCATCTCTCTCTCTCTCTCTCTCTCTCTCTCTCTCTCTCATACACACACACACACGAGCACAAGAAAGGTCCTCAAAAAATTTTAGAGCAGTAAAAAAGACTCAGAATTTGATTTCTTACCCTTGTTAGTTTAGAGCTTAACTGTGTAGCCACGATGTGTTGGTGTGTCATGATGTGCCAGTGTCATGGTGTGTTGATGTGTCATGGTGTATCAGTGTGTCATGGTGTGTTGGTGTCATAGTGTGTCATGGTGTGTCATGGTGCGTTGGTGTCATGGTGTGTTGGTGTCATGGTGTGTCAGTGTCATGGTGTGTTGGTGTCATGGTGTGTTGGTGTGTCATGGTGTCTCTGTGTCAGTGTGTCATGGTGTGTTGCTGTCATGGTGTGTCAGTGTCATGGTGTCATGGTGTGTCAGTGTGTCATGGTGTGTTGGTGTCATGGTGTGTCAGTGTCATGGTGTGTTGATGTGTCATGGTGCGTCGGTATGTCATGGTTTTAAGTCATGTTTAGCACCTGTGCTGCCGTTGTTTGCTACACAGTGAAGCATGTTAGTGCGTGACGCACTCATATATGTTGGCTTATTTAGTGGCTTACAAGATTGGCTTAGAGAGAACTTAATGGCTTGGAGAAGCCCAAAACATTTTCTCCTTCTCTTATGATTTTTCTTATTATTTTCCGTTCTTCCCATTCCACATTGTTGTTCTGGTTTAGAGTTCTTGGTGGATGGAAGAGAGAACGTGAACAGCAGCGAGGATGGAGAACACTGCCACACAAACAAAACATTCACTGCTAATAATGTCAGATGACATTATTAGTTAGAGAAGGCAAACTGCAACACAGGTTAGGAAAGTGACAGGATGGTATACCTGTGACCAGTTTCCAGAGTTTTTCTATCCTGGGTCCAGGCTTTTCTGTTGATTGCCCGTTCAATCAGGCTATTTCTGTTTATGGCCCTCTGGTCTACGTAACTATCGCAGTCTGGTTCATCTGGCACTTCGCAGTATAAGTGATTTACTTTCCTCTTGAAAATTTCTATACTTGTCCCTGCAATTTTCTGACATCTTTTGAGGTCAGGTTGAAGAGTCATGGACCCCGGACACTGACACAGTGTTCTATAATTATGCCCACGGCTTTTCACTAGGTCTATTTTACACTTCCTCCCATATCAGGCCCTGATCCACCATGAGGCCTGGTCTCAGACCGGGCCGCGGGGGCGTTGACCCCGGAGCCCTCTCCAGGTAAACTCCAGGTAATACCTCTTACTCCATCACATTGGTATGGTGGTGTGTGGATTGGGACTAGGCCCTAAGTATCTTCCATGTATATAGTATTAGGTATCTTTTCACCCCACTGAGTACATCCCAAGTACGTTGATGCATTGTCAGTAGTATAAATGTTGTATTACCTCCATGTTCCTCTCCTTCTATTAGATAGTCCTGTGTTTTATATCCACTGCTCCTTGTCAGCTCAATGTTGAATATTATGTTGTTTTCCAGTACCCACTGCAAGACTTCCTTCATATCTGATTGCATAATACCGAGGCGACTTTCGTGCTGATTTTGGTATCATCCTCAAAGAACGATACGAAGCTGTAGTCAGTGTTTTATATATATCTGCTCTGAGGATGAAGAACAGTAAAGGTGCCAGAACTGTTATATCTGCTCTGAGGATGAAGAACAGTAAAGGTGCCAGAACTGTTATATCTGTTCTGAGGATGAAGAACAGTAAAGGTGCCAGAACTGTTATATCTGCTCTGAGGATGAAGAACAGTAAAGGTGCCAGAACTGTTATATCTGTTCTGAGGATGAAGAACAGTAAAGGTGCCAGAACTGTTATATCTGCTCTGAGGATGAAGAACAGTAAAGGTGCCAGAACTGTTATATCTGCTCTGAGGATGAAGAACAGTAAAGGTGCCAGAGCTGTTATATCTGCTCTGAGGATGAAGAACAATAAAGGTGCCAGAACTGTTTAGGGTACACAACTTTTCACTTTGCTAAGGCTAGCTTTTACTTTGTTTAATACTACTATTTGTGTTTTGTTCGTTAGAAAATAGAATATTCATTTTCGTATTTTCCCTCTTATACCAGTTGACTTCGTTCTATAAGCTGTGACTCCATGATTGTGTCAGTGTTGACAACATCTGCAGTTCGCTTGTCTTCCAAAACCTTCGTAATTTTTGTGACAGCTGTGCTCTTCCCTCTATAAATTTATATAGACTTAGGTTGTGTTGATCATGTTTTTTTTATATAAAATTAATAATTGGGAATCTCAGCTACCTTTCAGTGTGTGATGTGTTGTGTTAGTGTTACTAGTGTCTAGTGATCCTTGCTAATCCTAGTATGTGCCTAATTTATGTATGTTTAGAAGTCTATGTACGTTAAGGGACTAAACACTTTTCATAGTATCTTATAATATTACTGAGGTCTATGAGACAAGCGGCGCCTCACCTCCACTGATGTTACTCTGCACTAGTGAGGACTCACCGCCACTGATGTTACTCTGCACTAGTGAGGACTCACCTCCACTGATGTTACTCTGCACTAGTGAGGACTCACCTCCACTGATGTTACTCTGCACTAGCGAGGACTCACCTCCACTGATGTTACTCTGCACTAGTGAGGACTCACCTCCACTGATGTTACTCTGCACTAGTGAGGACTCACCTCCACTGATGTTACTCTGCACTAGCGGCGCCTCACCTCCACTGATGTCACTACACTAGCGGCGCCTCACCTCCACTGATGTTACTCTGCACTAGTGAGGACTCACCTCCACTGATGTTATTCTGCACTAGTGAGGACTCACCTCCACTGATGTTACTCTGCACTAGTGAGGACTCACCGCCACTGATGTTACTCTGCACTAGCGAGGACTCACCTCCACTGATGTTACTCTGCACTAGTGAGGACTCACCTCCACTGATGTTACTCTGCACTCGTGAGGACTCACCTCCACTGATGTTACTCTGCACTAGCGAGGACTCACCTCCACTGATGTTACTCTGCACTAGCGAGGACTCACCTCCACTGATGTTACTCTGCACTAGCGAGGACTCACCTCCACTGATGTTACTCTGCACTAGTGAGGACTCACCTCCACTGATGTTACTCTGCACTAGTGAGGACTCACCTCCACTGATGTTACTCTGCACTAGCGAGGACTCACCTCCACTGATGTTACTCTGCACTAGCGAGGACTCACCTCCACTGATGTTACTCAGCACTAGTGAGGACTCACCTCCACTGATGTTACTCTGCACTAGCGAGGACTCACCTCCACTGATGTTACTCTGCACTAGTGAGGACTCGCCTCCACTGATGTTACTCTGCACTAGCGAGGACTCACCTCCACTGATGTTACTCTGCACTAGTGAGGACTCACCTCCACTGATGTTACTCTGCACTAGCGAGGACTCACCTCCACTGATGTTACTCTGCACTAGCGAGGACTCACCTCCACTGATGTTACTCTGCACTAGCGAGGACTCACCTCCACTGATGTTACTCTGCACTAGCGAGGACTCACCTCCACTGATGTTACTCTGCACTAGCGAGGACTCACCTCCACTGATGTTACTCTGCACTAGTGAGGACTCACCTCCACTGATGTTACTCTGCACTAGTGAGGACTCACCTCCACTGATGTTACTCTGCACTAGTGAGGACTCACCTCCACTGATGTTACTCTGCACTAGTGAGGACTCACCTCCACTGATGTTACTCTGCACTAGTGAGGACTCACCTCCACTGATGTTACTCTGCACTAGCGAGGACCCACCTCCACTGATGTTACTCTGCACTAGCGGCGCCTCACCTCCACTGATGTTACTCTGCACTAGCGAGGACTCACCTCCACTGATGTTACTCTGCACTAGCGGCGCCTCACCTCCACTGATGTTACTCTGCACTAGTGAGGACTCACCTCCACTGATGTTACTCTGCACTAGTGAGGACTCACCTCCACTGATGTTACTCTGCACTAGTGAGGACTCACCTCCACTGATGTTACTCTGCACTAGTGAGGACTCACCTCCACTGATGTTACTCTGCACTAGTGAGGACTCACCTCCACTGATGTTACTCTGCACTAGCGGCGCCTCACCTCCACTGATGTTACTCTGCACTAGTGAGGACTCACCTCCACTGATGTCACTGCACTAACGGCGCCTCACCTCCACTGATGTCACTACACTAGCGGCGCCTCACCTCCACTGATGTCACTACACTAGCGGCGCCTCACCTCCACTGATGTCACTGCACTAGCGGCGCCTCACCTCCACTGATGTCACTGCACTAGCGGCGCCTCACCTCCACTGATGTCACTACACTAGCGGAGCCTCACCTCCACTGATGTCACTACACTAGCGGCGCCTCACCTCCACTGATGTCACTACACTAGCGGCGCCTCACCTCCACTGATGTCACTGCACTAGCGGCGCCTCACCTCCACTGATGTCACTGCACTAGCGGCGCCTCACCTCCACTGATGTCACTACACTAGCGGCGCCTCACCTCCACTGATGTCACTACACTAGCGGCGCCTCACCTCCACTGATGTCACTGCACTAGCGGCGCCTCACCTCCACTGATGTCACTGCACTAGCGGCGCCTCACCTCCACTGATGTCACTACACCTGCTTCATCGACCCACTAGTGTCACCTCGCTGGTTGAAATATATGTCTCCTGTGTCATGTCTCTATTGCATTTATAAATCCTGGATAAAGATACTCAGAGGTTAGACATGCGTCTTATTTATCAAGTTATTCTTGTGTTCTAGGAAGTCGAGTTCCCAGTATATATACTCGAGTGAATATATACTGGCAGTGAAGGTTCTCTGTACTTTTCTCCAGATGTGTTATGTCTCCTGTCTTAGAGGAGCTGTTGTGTAGAACAGTATTGTGGTATCACTTGTGCTGTCAGGTGTGGAGGGTTATTGTGTGCTCACAGCTCCTTGCATTACACGAGAGATATCACAGTTGGATAATGTACAGAGATCGTTTACTGCCGACTTATACTAAGTAAAACATTTCAGCTGCAGTAATGTATTCTCTGAAGCAGAGAAGATACTTGACAGCATATACATGGAAGATACTTGACAGCATATACATGGAAGATACTTGAGGGTCAGGTCACAAACCTGCACACTTCCATGACGTAAAGGAGTGAGAGATATGACAAGTGTACAGTACACAGTGAGTAGCAAGGAAGCTGTACAACAGTATCAGAACTGTGTTAATATATGTGGGCCTCGACTCTTCAACCTGCTGTCAATGGATTTAATAAATGTTGCTGGAAACGAGGATAGAAGTTTCACGAGGAGCCTGGACCACTGTGTCTGATCAGCCAGGCTGTGATGGCTCTGTGGGTTTACGTCCCACTTTCACCAAGTCTGTGGACCAGACTGCTTCTCCCCTAACAGTTGTGTCTCTTCTTTTTCCTGTCCCATCCCTTCTCGTCCCCCTTTTCTGATCCCCCTCATCTTACCTGCTCCCTCTCTCTACTTCCACCCCTCTTTCCTCTTGTCTTATCATCTCACCTGCGCTCCCCCTCACCTCCCCATCTCTTCTGTCTCCCTGCTCCTCTTGTCTCACCTGCTTCCCCCTTTCCTCCACCTCCCCTTGTCTTCTCTCTCCCTGCTCCTCTTGTCTCATCATGCCTGCTCCCTGTCTCCCAACATTCCTGCTCCCTGTCTCCCAACATTCCTGCTCCCTGTCTCCCAACATTCCCGTCCACCAACATTACCACCCAATATAAGAACCTTTGGTGAGTTTGATCGAATTCCTTTTTTTTTTAACCAATCTCTGGAATTTATCGTCAAGATTTGCCCGAGGATTACTGTTTTTTTCTTGGTAAAGTGGAGTCCCTTGCTGGTGTGTGCGTGTGTGTTTAGGTGTTTAATGCATTTTCTTAGTCTTATGTGTGAGAAAGTGAAAGTTTATGAGCGTGGAGAGAGAGAGAGAGAGAGGGGATGAGGGGGAGGGGGAGAGAGAGAGAGGGGAAGGAGGAGAGATTGTGTTGGTCTGAAGACATGACATTACTACTGCAGTTGGTGCGAGAATAACATGACTGTTACTGCTGGAGGTTTAACACTAAACAGCGAAGGTGGAATCTCTGGGGGTGAAGTTTGACTCTCCAGTGACTATGGAGAATGATGTGGTGAATCTTGCAAGCGAGGCAGCCAAGAAACTGACACTGATCAGGTTCTTTCAGTACCTGATCAACAACAGAGGTTGCAAAACTCTGTAGCAGGTACAAGTTTGGTCTCACAGTATACACCACTCTCCTGAATATTCTGTGCCTCCCATTTCGGACTACTGGACAAGGCACAGAGCAATATTAGCATAATAATCTGTTCCCTAAGTCCAGCCGGGTTAGAAATATTTTTTAAGCAGAATCTTCAGCTGGTTAGAAATATTATTTTAGCAGAATCTTCAATACAAGAGATGCCATTGGCTTTACTACTGCGTCTAAAACAGTGGACTTAGAATCTCCCGCCTAGTGCAGTTTTTTACACTGACACAAAACCGTTATTATACCATGAGACGGGCAGCCATCAACACCTTCAATATAGCTGTAATCTTCTCAAGAATATCGCTCTCTCAATCATCATTGATTCCTTGACTGATTACCATTCTTCATGTTTTTTACAACTTTACTGAAGAAATTCAAGCGCTGGTGAGTGTGGCAGCGGGGCGGGCACTCCCTGGTGCCACTACAAGTAGCCTGCTGGTACAGGTAATATCACGCTGGTCCTCATAATTAACCTACTTAACTGTAATCTAATACTTCTTAGTTTGTAAAATAAACTCTGACCATCTTATCCTTGGCACTGTTAAACTTTTCTCCTGTAAAAGATAGAGAGAGAGAGAGAGAGAGAGAGAGAGAGAGAGAGAGAGAGAGAGAGAGAGAGAGAGAGAGAGAGAGAGAGAGAGAGAATGATAGTGGGATTCTCAATTACACGGAGCTGCTCCACAATTATATTCCTCTTTGTTTATGATAATTTGCTTACACGATGTCTGTAGTCTGCCTTAGTCTACCTTATCTTCCTAAACTACCCCTCCTTAACCCAGTCTCTCTCTCTCTCCCTCACGATATGATTCATATCAGTATATTGTATCGTGGTACAGAGGTGTTTACACCTTACGAACGATAGTCACCCCTCATATAGCCTGTCAGTGTGTTGTTTTATCGCCGCTGTTGAGCGATAGCTGCTCCTCGACCTCCTCGTCACATAAATGTATATTTGTGGCGTGGCGATATATTTATAGCGAAATATTTAGCGTTCTTATTATGACTATTAATGTATTTGCGTTATTACCGCTGTCTCTGTTAGAGTGACGATATCTGGGAGCAATCGCATATTGCGGAAGCTATATTTAAACCCCTACGATATTTATGTCTTTCCTTGTTTCGTTTTGACGATATTTGTAAGTCTGTATACTTCCGGAGCCCGGTCATGGGCCAGGCTCGTCTGGTGCAAGCCTAGTCAACCAGGCTGTTGCTGTTGGTGTACTGTGAAGGCGATATCTTCCCCTCTAGCTTGGCGATGAAGGAGGCGGGTTGAGGGGAGGGTTTGTAGAGGGGAAAGATGGAGAAAGGGGGTTTATAAAAGAAGGAGGGTTAGAAGGGGGTGTGATTGTGATAGAAAGGGAGGTTAGATGGGGATAGAGAAGGTTGGGTAAGGATACAAGGAACTGGATAAAGATAGATGGAGGGTTGTAAATGACCGAAATGTGTGAAGGTGGTTGTAGTCCGGGTGTAGAATCCTGGGGGTCATCGCCCCCTCGATTATTCTCCCCCCGCACTCTACAACAGGGACGCTTCGCTCAAGGAGAACCTTGCTTGAGCGAAACGTTACAATTAAGTCTTAGATTGTGTGGAGAGAGGGAGTGGGGGAAACATGCATTGTTACTCCCAGAGCTGCCCACACATCTTGTACTTCTCATGAATAAGAAACATGTGCAACACCTGGCTGTCTTTATTTTGAAGACGTTTCGCCCTCCAGTGGCTTCTTTTTATTTCAGTATAGACTATTAGTAGGTGTTGAAACTGGAGACAGTAGAAGCTTAGGCAATCAGTCCCTTAGTCTTGAAAGTGTCCACCACCTTAGCCTTCATGGTGAGCTCAGGGACTGATTGCCTGGTCTTCTACAGTCCCAATCGTTAAAGCCACTGGTTGGCGAAACGTCGTCAGAATAAATTCGCCCAGGTGTTGAACGTGTGCCTCATTTATGGACCAGTAGACCTCAGGCAGTGCTGTTGTGAGGTGGTTGTAGTGGCCAGACACTGGGGTGCCTCAAGGAGGTGGAGCAAGGGGTGAGATGTATGGGGTGAAAATATTTGGAGGGTGGAGGAGGGGTTGAAGAGAAGCGTGAACGAGGGGAAGGGGGAGTAGATGAGGGTAGTTTCTTTATCTGGGAAAAATTAGATACATTAACAGTGGAGGTGGAGGGGGAGTTAAGAGATGGAGGTGGAGGAGGGGGGTGAAAATACTTAAGGCAATATTGACAGGCTTGAGGAAGTGTCGACAGTCTGGAGGCAGTGTTGACAGGCTTGAGGCAATGTTGACAGTGTGGAGACAATGTTAACAGTCTTGAATAAAGATATCCAGATGTTGTACAAGTGTGTCATCAACTTACTCAAACCCTGCATATATATACTCTTGTTATGGTTGGGAGGGGGGAGGTGAGGGTGGTGGGGGTAGGGGGGAGGTGAGGGTGGTGGGGTTAGGGGGGAGGTGAGGGTGGTGGGGTTAGGGGGGAGGTGAGGGTGGTGGGGTTAGGGGGGAGGTGAGGGTGGTGGGGGTAGGGGGGAGGTGAGGGTGGTGGGGGTTGGGGGGAGCAGTGACCGGTCAAGAGCTGACACATTACGGAGAAATGACTTACTGTCAGTGTACATCCCTGGCTACTGTACTGTGCAAGTGTACAACCTTCCTGCGAACTGTTCAAGTGTAAGAACAAGTGTATAATCCTCTCACTGACTTACCAAGTGTAAGAGAAAGTGTTCAACCTTCCTCTTGATTGGTGAAGTGCAGGTGTACAGGCCAGATATTTACTAGTAAGTTACAAGTGCGCAACCCTCCCATTTACTGCTAAGTTTCAAGTGTACAACGCTTTTACTTAAGTGTAAATGTACAGGCAGCCCCCCTTCCCCTCCTCACTGCTCAAGTGTGTGTGTTGTAGTGTTTGAAGTACCCTTAAGTGTGGTGGTGAGCCACCTCGTCTACCTGAGAGGTAGGCTACGTAATTGATGTAGTACCACCTGCTGTTACTATCACTTGCTGTTAAGGTCACCACCTGCTGTTAAGGTCACCAACTGCTAAGGTCACCAGCTGCTACCGCTGTTCTGGTCAGAGGAAACTAGGTACATTTCTACAGGAAATGCCAGCTTAGGCAGCACACCTGAGGTTTACCTTACCCCTCCTCAGTCCGACCTGAGACCTGACTTTCCCTGTTGACCACCTGGCCTGTTGGTGCTAGCAGACAGCAGATCCACATAGCCACCACAACCTGGCTGATCCAACACTTCTAGCAGGGAGCTGTCCAGCTTCTTAAAAAACTTGATAACGTCATTCCGGCAGTATTTCTGATATCTGGTGGTAGTACGTTGAAGAGTCTTGGACCTCGCCTGTTGACACTGCTCTTTGTACCCAAGGTGGCCCACTCCTGTTCACCGGGTTTATTTCACACTTTTTTCCAATATCCCTCACTCTTCTTATGTTGTTATAAGAGAGTGTAGGTTAGCGACAAGACAATCAAACATCTTGGATGTATATATTATCAGGTATCTCTCTTTTCCGCTCCAGAGAGAACGGTTCAGGTGTTTGGAGGCGTTTCCAGTGATTTACATGTTTCATTGTGTGTGTGGACAGTATACAACCTCTGTACGTTTTCCACCTGTGTTTTGTCTCATGCCTTGAAAAATGCTGTCTAAGAGCACTGGCTTCCTTAGCTGCTTACAGGTAGCCCGGCCATGTTATCCTGGCCAGGCCTTGTTATCCTGGCCAGGCCTTGTTATCCTGACCAGGTCATGTTATCCTGACCAGGTCATGTTATTCTGGTCAAGCCTTGTTATCCTGGCCAGGCCTTGTTATCCTGGCCAGGCCATGTTATCCTGCTCAAGCCTTGTTATCCTGGCCAGGCCTTGTTATCCTGGCCAGGCCATGTTATCCTGGTCAAGTCTTGTTATCCTGGCCAGGCCATGTTATCCTGGTCAAGCCTTGTTATCCTGGCCAGGCCATGTTATCCTGGCCAGGCCTTGTTATCCTGGTCAGGCCATGTTATCCTGGTCAAGCCTTGTTATCCTGGCCAGGATGTGTTATCCTGGTCAAGCCTTGTTATCCTGGCCAGGCCATGTTATCCTGGCCAGGCCTTGTTATCCTGGCCAGGCCTTGTTATCCTGGCCAGGCCATGTTATCCTGGTCAAGCCTTGTTATCCTGGCCAGGCCTTGTTATCCTGGCCAGGCCTTGTTATCCTGGTCAAGCCTTGTTATCCTGGCCAGGCCATGTTATCCTGGTCAAGCCTTGTTATCCTGGCCAGGCCATGTTATCCTGGCCATGCCTTGTTATCCTGGTCAGGCCATGTTATCCTGGTCAAGCCTTGTTATCCTGGCCAGGCCATGTTATCCTGGTCAAGCCTTGTTATCCTGGCCAGGCCATGTTATCCTGGTCAAGCCTTGTTATCCTGGCCAGGCCTTGTTATCCTGGTCAAGCCTTGTTATCCTGGCCAGGCCATGTTATCCTGGTCAAGCCTTATCCTGGCCAGGCCATGTTATCCTGGTCAAGCCTTATCCTGGCCAGGCCATGTTATCCTGGCCATGCCTTGTTATCCTGGTCAGGCCATGTTATCCTGGTCAAGCCTTGTTATCCTGGCCAGGCCATGTTATCCTGGTCAAGCCTTGTTATCCTGGCCAGGCCATGTTATCCTGGTCAAGCCTTGTTATCCTGGCCAGGCCATGTTATCCTGGCCAGGCCATGTTATCCTGGCCATGCCTTGTTATCCTGGCCAGGCCATGTTATCCTGGTCAAGCCTTGTTATCCTGGCCAGGCCATATTATCCTGGTCAAGCCTTGTTATCTTGGTCAAGCCTTGTTATCCTGGTCAGGCCATATTATCCTGGTCAAGCCTTGTTATCCTGGCCAGGCCTTGTTATCCTGGCCAGGCCTTGTTATCCTGGCCAGGCCATATTATCCTGGTCAAGCCTTGTTATCCTGGCCAGGCCATGTTATCCTGGTCAAGCCTTGTTATCCTGGCCAGGCCTTGTTATCCTGGTCAAGCCTTGTTATCCTGGCCAGGCCATGTTATCCTGGTCAAGCCTTGTTATCCTGGCCAGGCCTTGTTATCCTGGCCAGGCCATGTTATCCTGGTCAAGCCTTGTTATCCTGGCCAGGCCATGTTATCCTGGCCATGCGATCTTACCGAAGACAGGATATGTTATCCAAGCAAGATATACCCTACAAAGACTGGAAACATCAAAAGTATACTAAATGCAATATAATCAAACCTTATCGTAAACAGGTTATCTTATCTCTCAGCAGCTGAGTAGTTTGTTAAACTTCCTCTTAGTAACACCAGCCATTTATTAATTCCCTGATAACATTGTGACTAATTCAGTTGTGGTAGACTGGTTGATGGTGGTGGTTGTGACTAATTCAGTTATGGTAGACTGGTTGATGGTGGTTGTGACTAATTCAGTTGTGGTAGACTGGTTGATGGTGGTGGTTGTGACTAATTCAGTTATGGTAGACTGGTTGATGGTGGTTGTGACAAATTCAGTTGTGGTAGACTGGTTGATGGTGGTTGTGACTAATTCAGTTATGGTAGACTGGTTGATGGTGGTTGTGACTAATTCAGTTGTGGTAGACTGGTTGATGGTGGTGGTTGTGACTAATTCAGTTATGGTAGACTGGTTGATGGTGGTTGTGACTAATTCAGTTGTGGTAGACTGGTTGATGGTGGTTGTGACTAATTCAGTTATGGTAGACTGGTTGATGGTGGTTGTGACTAATTCAGTTATGGTAGACTGGTTGATGGTGGTTGTGACTAATTCAGTTATGGTAGACTGGTTGATGGTGGTTGTGACTAATTCAGTTATGGTAGACTGGTTGATGGTGGTTGTGACTAATTCAGTTGTAGTAGACTGGTTGATGGTGGTGGTTGTGACTAATTCAGTTGTGGTAGACTGGTTGATGGTGGTGGTTGTGACTAATTCAGTTGTGGTAGACTGGTTGATGGTGGTGGTTGTGACTAATTCAGTTGTGGTAGACTGGTTGATGGTGGTGGTTGTGACTAATTCAGTTGTGGTAGACTGGTTGATGGTGGTGGTTGTGACTAATTCAGTTGTGGTAGACTGGTTGATGGTGGTGGTTGTGACTAATTCAGTTGTGGTAGACTGGTTGATGGTAGTTGTGACTAAATCAGTTGTGGTAGACTGGTTGATGGTGTGTGACTAATTCATTTGTAGACTGTGATGGTGGTTGTGACTAATTCAGTTGTGGTAGACTGGTTGATGGTGGTGGTTGTAATCCAGTTGTGGTAGACTGGTTGATGGTGGTGGTTGTGACTAATTCAGTTGTGGTAGACTGGTTGATGGTGGTGGTTGTGACTAATTCAGTTGTGGTAGACTGGTTGATGGTGGTGGTTGTGACTAATTCAGTTGTGGTAGACTGGTTGATGGTGGTGGTTGAGGAATGGTAGGATAGCGCGGCTTGCCCGGCCGGGTCAGAGCTGATAAGAGAATTAATGATGATCGCAAGAATGTATTAGTTTCTGACCTCCTTCCTGGAGGCTGTGGAGGTTATGGATTTGCGGAGGTTAAGGAAGCGTGGAGGTTATGGATTTGTAGACTCCAGGTAGGTAGGTAATGGATGCTTAATATAATACCTTAATGGTATACAATATTGACAACACCTGGACATCTCTGCAACACCTGGACACCTCTGCAACACCTGGCTATCTTGACTGACGATACGTTTCGCTTCCACAGCAGATGTTTTATACAAGGATTTTTCAAAGAATTTGAGAGATGCGATCATGGGGGACTGCACCCAAAATGAGGAACATGGACATAACTGGGAAGGTAGGCTGATGGATTTTCTAACAGAGTAATAGTAAAGAGAGCAAAATCCAGTATAAGCGAAGTAAAAAGCTCAGTACCCCAAGGCACTGTTCTGGCACCTCTGCTGTTTCATATCGTCATAACAGACTTAAAAACACTCGTCACAGTTTTGTATCATTTGCGAGTGATTCCAAAATACAGATAACAGTCACCTCGGTAGAAGGGACGGAAAAATTGCAAACTAGATATAAGCAAAGTGTTTAAGTGGGCCGTGGAGAACATGAGACGGTGAGTAGTGCTAAGTTCCACCTGCTTAGTGAAGAGAACATTGTATCAACATCCGTGGTATGGGACCTGGCCGCGGGGACATTGCTCTTTAGAACATTCTCCAGTTAGTGTCAGAAACACTGCTGGAACAAGTGTAGAAGTCTTCAAGAGGAAACTTGACAAGTACCTCCGCCAAGTGCCAAATCAGCCAGGCTGTGATGGATATGTGGGCCAGCGGGCCGCCAGCAACAATAACCTGGTTAACCAGACAAGAAACCAGACAAGCCTGGCTCAGGGCCGGACTCCGGAAGTAGGAAAACTTTCGTAACACATCAAGGATACACAGTAAAGTTTTTTCAGGAAATAAAAACACTATGTTATGATCGCCTGTATTCAAATGAAACATGCTGCCCGAGCGAAACATTTCGACAATAAAGATAAGCAGGTGTTGCAGCAGAGCCTGGCCCCTGGCCGGGCTCCGAGAGTAGTAATACTCTCGACCCCCCGGAACACCCTTCAGATATACACCCTCCAGATATACACCCTCCAGATATACACCCTCCAGATATACACCCTCCAGATATACACCCTCCAGATATACACCCTCCAGATATACACTCTCCAGTAACACCACACATCATTGCTAAAAAACAAAACAAGAATCAGTGGTGCTGAACACAGCTCTCACGACATCAGCGACTCGGCAACCTTTCGTCATATTGTTTTGAAGTTTGTAAAGCACCTGGTGGGAGGATTGTGAACTGCCTTGAAAGCCTCGTTACGTGGTGTATGTGAACAAGCTAATAGCCTCGTTACGTGGTGTATGTATGTGAACAAACTGACAGCCTCGTTACGTGGTGTATGTATGTGAACAAGCTGACAGCCTCGTTACCTTTGTTAGGTCACAGCCAGCAAGGAGTCTCAGGTGAGCAGTACACAACCGACCTTAAGTCACAGGTGCTTGTGTGGCTTTGAGTCAGGTGTATCGAGTTTTCATTAGGAATAATTAATGGGGGGATTACGGAGCATAACGGGGAATACCTGCATGTGTGGGAAGACCTGGGGAATCAGTTTGAGTGTGGGGGGATCAGAGTATCTGAGTGTGGGGGGTACCAGGCTTACCTGTCGATAGCCTGATCAGTGAGGGTGTTGGTGCACGCGATGTGCATCGTGTGTGGCTTGTGTTCAGAACAAGGTGAGTACAGGTAGGTAACGTGTCTTTACTGGTGATTGGAAGATCGAGATCCAACCACTCCTTGTGTTGAATGATCCACATGATTCTTAATAATAATGATAAATTATAATAATGCAGTACTATTGCTATTACTACTACTAATAATAACAATAATTGTTTTGTTAGATCCACATACGTGTTATTAATCTATTTAGATAGTAATTTTCCAGTGTATAATGTAAATAGCTGGTTATACAGGGTATACACTATACATGAAACGTACAACACGACACATGAAGTATACACACGACACATGAAGTATACAACACGACACATGAAGTATACAACACGACACATGAAGTATACAACACGACACATGAAGTATACAACACGACACATGAAGTTTACAACATAATACATGAAGTATACTACACGACACATGAAGTATACACGAATACATTCTTCACAGAATACACCTGTTAATGTTTTAGTTAATACATGTAATACATACTGCTGTAGAGAGTGCATCTCCTGCTACCGTATTAATACATAATACAAGCTGCTTCGCAGAATACAGCTTTGGGTATGTATTTTTCAAGTGTGGTTTACCAGGAAGAGCGAAGTGTATTTATTAAAGCGGAACGATAAAACAGGTGGGGTTATATTGAAAAACTTTGGCATTATTAAACCTGGTTTGATACAGAGAGAGAGAGATAGTGTCTTAAAGTGAATGTGGTTGTGTGTGTGTGAAAGTGTGTGAGAGTGAACAAGAACATTGGTAGAATGCGGCATGCTAAAAGTATGTTCAATTTTATTCTGCTTATGTCGCACACCCATACGGGCATGCCCTCCTGACCAGTGAACCAGGTGCTAAGAGTGTAAGGAGTAGGGGCCCCGTCGTTATGCTGGCACCTTGGTTCAACCAGCCAATCACAAGGAAGTCCGCCAAAGTTGTGAAGCGATGTGGTACACTGGTGAATCATCCTTGGCAGACTTACTTTCAAGTCTGGTCGCTACGGTTCTCACCGTGTCTCTTGCTTGCATTCGCCCTATTGTATATAGCTGTATATATTGTGCATAGGCTGTATATATATTGTACCTACCTGATTACTATTTTGCTGCCTTTTTGCTCATTCCTAAGGCCAGTAGCCTATGCCTGTGTTCGTAATATAGGAAAAACAACATATGTGCAGGTTTATCAATAGCACCTTACCTTTGATATACCTTTGAAGAGTTTCGAGAGTATCTACTCTCTGAGCCCGGCCATGGGCCAGGCTCGTCTGGTGCTTGCCTGGTCAACCAGGCTGTTGCTGCTGGTGGCCCGCTGCCCCACATATCCATCACAGTCTGGTTGATCTGGCACCTGATGAAGATACTTGTCCAGTTTCCTCTTGAAGGCTTCTACACTGGTTCCAGCTATGTTTCGGATATCTTCTGGTAAGATGTTGAATAGTCTGGGACCCCGGATGTTAATACAGTGCTCCCGTATTGTCTCCACCGCACCCCTGCTCCTCACTGGGTTTATTTTACACTTTCTCCCATATCTCTCACTCCAGTATGTTGTTATGGCAGTGTGCAGATTTGGGACCAGGCCCTCAAGTACTTTCCAGGTATATATTATCATGTATCTCTCTCTCCTCCGCTCCAATGAGTACATGTTCAAGACTTGAAGGCGTTCCCAATAATTTAGATGTTTCAATGGCTCAATGTGAGCCGTAAACGATCTCTGGATTTGTTCCAGCTCTGCTATTTCTCCTGCCCTGAACGGGGCCGTCAGCACAGAGCAGTATTCTAAGTGAGGGAGCACTAGCGATTTGAATAGTGTCACCATTATATCCACACGCTTAAATTGCAGTCAGTGTGGCTATTCAAGGAGTGGAAAGTGGGGAGAGAGCCTTCTGCTCTACTCTTATGGCCTCGGTAGTCTAAGCAGTGTTGCTAGCTAGTCTGTAGTTTAGCCCTGAGCGGATAGTACCTCTCATAGATTGCAAGTTTTTTTTCTGCTACGTTACAAATATATTCGATATACTCAGATATATTCGATATACTCAGATATATTCGATATACTCAGATATATTCGATATACTCAGATATATTCGATATACTCACTCAGATATATTCGATATAGCTTTAATAAGGTTATCGTTTTTAAATATATCAGTACATCCCAGTGGAGTACAAAGATGGCGGCGTGCGTCCCTCCAGCCGGGTGGCTAACACTTGCGCTCATTTAGAAACGATCGTTCGCGACTCCCATACGCAACACTCTCTACTAATAAACGAAACGGAAATAAAATATGACGGAAACGCTGATCTAGACTGGCCTGATTCAAAGTGTGACCCGTTTCTCCTTTTGTTTTCGTCTCGAGACATGTTGTGATTATTGAACCTAACCAATCATTTGGGATGTGTTGGAGATCTTGATGAAGTGTGTTGGAGGACGGCAGTGTGTTGGAGGACGGCAGTGTTGACACTGTTCGTAGTGGGAAGGTGTGTTGTGTTACTTGCTAGTGTTATGTATTAGTGTAAATGTTACGTACTCGGTGATTCGGTAAAAATAATAACCTTCGTTAAAGCTCGTTCGCTAAATGCGAGAAGTTTCACAAGTTTTGTACGAGGAGACAGCAGTGAAGGCGACACACTGAGGCTCTCTGCTTGTGGCTCTCAGTGTGGCTCTCAGCTTGTGGCTCTCTGCTTGTGGCTCTCTGCTTGTGGCTGTCTGCTTGTGGCTCTCTGCTTGTGACTCTTTGCTTGTGACTCTTTGCTTGTGGCTGTCTGCTTGTGGCTCTCTGCTTGTGGCTCTCTGCTTGTGACTCTCTGCTTGTGACTCTTTGCTTGTGACTCTTTGCTTGTGGCTCTCTGCTTGTGGCTCTCTGCTTGTGACTCTTGCTTGTGCTCTCTGCTTGTGGCTCTCTGCTTGTGGCTCTCTGCTTGTGACTCTTTGCTTGGTAGCTCCTCTGTCTTGTAGGCTTCTGCCCCTGTGGCTCTCTGCTGTGTAAGCTCTCTGCTTGTGAGCTCTCCCTGTGACTCTCTGCTTGTGGACTCCTTGCTTGTGACTCTTTCTTGTGGCTCTCTGCTTGTGGCTCTCTGCTTGTGACCATTGTTGTGGTCTCTCTGCTTGTGGCTCTGCTGTGATGGCTCCTGCTGTGTGGCTACCTGCTTGTAGGATCTACTAACTTGTGGTCTTAGTGATGTCATCCACATGGACAAGTATTGACAATGGTTGTTGTGGAATGGTAAAAGATCCAAGCACTGTTACAGTTGTGAAGAACAATCAAATGTTTACAATTCGTGATGAATGGTAACAATAACACTGTGTTACAAGTTGTAGATGAATGGTAAACAATACCAACACTGTGTTACAAGTTGTAGATGAATGGTATACAATACCAACACTGTGTTACAAGTTGTAGATGAATGGTAAACAATACCAACACTGTGTTACAAGTTGTAGATGAATGGTAACAATACCAACACTGTGTTACAAGTTGTAGATGAATGGTATACAATACCAACACTGTGTTACAAGTTGTAGATGAATGGTATACAATACCAACACGATGAAGAAGTAGACACATGTTCAACATGTGGGTATATTTATTTGTAGACGTTTCGCCCTCCAGTGACTTTATCAGTATAATATGAAGACAGTAGAACTGTAAACAAAAGATGAGGTAATCAGTCCGTCAGTCTTGGTGTTGGTGAAGAGCGTCGTCGGTGCTCTTCACCAACACCAAGACCGAGGGACTGATTACCTCATCTTCTGTATATAGTTCTACAAGTCTTCACATTATATCCTTGTATTGATAAAGCCACTGGGTGGTGAAGCGTCTACACATAGAGATACCCACATGTTGAACATGTGTCTAATTCTTCACCTGGTTAGAAAACTACCAGACCTGACATATTCTTTCTTGGTTTTCAGTGAACCGAATTAGTGTAGAGGTGGCAGCAGCAGCACAGTGTTCGATACCTTTGACCTTTGAAGAGTTTCGAGAGTTTCTCTACTCTCTGAGCCCGGCCATGGGCCAGGCTCGTCTGGTGCTTGTCTGGTCAACCAGGCTGTTGTTGCTGGAGGCAGCAACAAGGTCGAAGCAAGGATAAACAAAATAACAGATTATATAAAAACAAATTGTGTTGGTTGTGTTCCAAGGCTACAAGAATTCTTGGAAACAGAGGGGAAACACTCTTGGACGCGCATGTAGCAGCTCTCAAAAGTAAACCTCTGAAGCAAGTGAACCAGCAACTACGGAGATACTTTTTACCCCGGGACATATCTCACCTGGATGTACCATTCAAGTTTCTCGCCTCTGTCACACGCCTCACATTTCACCAACAGAAGGAACTAATATTTATCGTCTGATGAGGGGCTCTAAATGCAGGTCAAACAAAAGTCACGTGAGGATTTCTTTTCATAAGTCATGGAAAGCAGCGCTGCATGACCCTTGTGGGTTTAGTGCTTAGTTTTTTATCTTTACTACATCTATCGTTTCCCACCTAGAGAGAGTGACCCGAAAAATAAAAAAAACACTTTCATCATCACTCCGTCAGTGACTCGTCAGAGGCGTTCCGATACTACAGTACAAAAACTGATTGCAATAATATAATAATAATAATATGTCATAGAAGAGTATTAGGCAAGCGAGTCTGGAGGGTAGCGACGTCATTTACCACGACCTGCCTGTACGACACAGTGCCTCACACCACTCAACACAAAATATAGTGCCTCACACCACTCAACACAAAATATATTGCCTCAGGATGGACGCTGAGAGAGATGTAAAAGTGCACGTGTCTTCAGTTGCTGCCAACTTGGCTGACCTTTGAGCTGATTATTTACATAATCCTTTATTTAACGTTATCATAGATATTCGTAAAATGTCATAACATTGGCTGCTTGAAATATGCTCGATTATCCTTTAGTGCAGCTACAAGTACATGCCGTTTGTATAACGAAGGTAATGGATGTGCGTCATGATGCCTGCCGTTGTAAACACATTATGTTTGAGTGAAAAAGTTGATGAGAGACTGGACCAGGTCATGCTGTGGAAGGGGCAACCTGGACTGTAATGTTTGGGATCGCGCCCTCTCCTTCCCTTGTCTAGTTTCTTCACGTTCATCGTCACGAGGCTGATAAAGTACTTCTGCTGTAGTGTTTACGTTGGTCTGCGTGCTGATAGCACTAACAGCCTGGCCGATCAGGCTATCAGTCAGGAAGCCTTGTTTGGGACCGGGTCGAGGGAAGGGGGCAGTGACCCCCAGGAATGCAAAAATCTTAGTTGTGAGATGAGGGCAAGGCTTCCTAGGGTCGACAACATTAATCCTTCACAGTTCTCTTGCTTTTATTTCCTTTCTCCTCCTGCCCCCTTTTCCTCTCCTTTCCCTTTTCCCTATCTCACCTAAGAGGCTGTGCTCATTCGTTCACCCACGAACCTCTTAATCATTGTCTCGCAACTCACTGGAGAGACACTGACCTATGGCCGGGCACCGGGAGTAGAACAAATATCTTGGAACTCATCAAGGGTCCCGAGTTCGATTCTCTGACCCGGAGAAACATATGGGCAAGTTTTCTTACATCCCGAGGAAATAAGAAGTGAGCTGCTACCTGGTGTGGCGACCATGGAAGTGGGGTGCGAAGAGCATTAACACCACTACACCATGTTGTTAATGCTTGTACACCATGCCACTCACCTGAGGTAAGAAACACCACACTTGTGTCCCTTCAGGTGGAGGGACTCACACCTGTGTGTTGACTGTTGTGGGTCGCATCCAGTCCTGTACCTGCTGGAGTGTCATATCCTGTGTAAGACACTCCAGTCTTGTGTGTAAGACACTCCAGTCTTGTGTGTAAGACACTCCAGTCTTGTGTGTAAGAAAATACTCCAGTACTTGCTCGAAATATTCAGGTGTTGCGTAATTGGTGTCCATATATCTAATTACGTTAGTTAATTAAATAGACCCATTACCTGCCTCAGTGTTATGATCACTGCCCACGACACTGATGTGCAGTGTACCAGAAACCTGTCAAAGTCAGTGATTTGTGCCCCCACCGCCACATCACCCAGCACACCTAATCTCATGGCTGAAGTTCATGCAATCAGAAAGTCTTGCATGTAACATTGTACCTCCCCACTCCCCACCCAGCACATCTAATCTCATGGCTGAAGTTCATGCAATCAGAAAGTCTTGCATGTAACACTGTACCTCCCCACTCCCCACCCAGCACATCTAATCTCATGGCTGAAGTTCATGCCATGAAAAAAATACTTCTAAACTGTAGCCCTGTGGAGAGAGGCGCGACTCTCACCACAGGGGTCCGGGGTTCGAGACCCGGACGAACTACTTAACTACTGTACATAAGTTTTAACAGCAGTAGAGTTCCCCACCAAAGTGAGGGTTGTCTTGGTTGATAAATGTGTCTCAGTGAGGAGCGGCGTCGCACAGCCCCGTCCATTCAGGCAGGTGAATGCATCTTGCAAATTTCATCCAATCTGATGACTTCCTGGAGGCAATGACAGCATCCACCACCAGAATTATCCTTCACAGTGTGAAAACAGCTTACATATGCACCAGGAAAATGGATGAACCTCTCATGGTAGTCGACGGAAGGTCGACTGACCTGATAGCTCCAGGCACCGTCAAGGCCTGGCACAGCTTGTTACCGGTTGCCAACGTTTGTTCATCAGTGCCAGAGGAGGCAGTCAGATCAGTGAGTAATTTACCCAGAGCTGACAATCTGGTGTGTTTACCTCATCAATTCAAGAGCAAGCATGGTAACCCCAGAGAGAGCACTGGCAACCTCACAATCACAGTCGTGGAGAACATAACAACAGTAACATTGTCAGTGCCACTCACTAATTACCAGTAAAGGCATAATCACTATCATATTACAAATGATATACAATACTGACAAGTTCATGAACAAGACGTATGTGTATAACTTAGATATTTGGGAATTTTGTTCTTCCAGAATTAAGATAACCAAATGTTGCATAAGTATTGCATTTATCATCATCTATAAAAGCTGAGGGACTGATCACCTCAGATGTCTCCAATATTGTAATTACCTTTGTATTCAACTGATGAAGGCTGCTGTGCGGCCGAAACATTTCATCAATAAAGATTCCCAAGTGATGCACACGAGTGTTACTCATCACCAGTCACTAGTCAGGTGCTGAGAATGATCCTCCCAGGGCAGTCAGAGGTGCTAGTCAGGTGCTGAGTGATCCTCGCAGGGCAGTCAGAGGTGCTAGTCAGGTGCTGAGTGATCCTCGCAGGGCAGTCAGAGGTGCTAGTCAGGTGCTGAGAGTGATCCTCCCAGGGCAGTCAGAGGTGCTGAGAGTGATCCTCCCAGGGCAGTCAGAGGTGCTAGTCAGGTGCTGAGAGTGATCCTCCCAGGGCAATCAGAGGTGCTAGTCAGGTGCTGAGAGTGATCCTCCCAGGGCAGTCACAGGTGCTAGTCAGGTGCTGAGAGTGATCCTCCCAGGGCAGTCACAGGTGCTAGTCAGGTGAACAAAAATGCACTGAATTATTCATGTGTTAATTTAATTGAGGAATATTGGCTTTGATGTATAATTTGCGAGAGAGAGAGAGAGAGAGAGAGAGAGAGAGAGAGAGAGAGAGAGAGAGAGAGAGAGAGGAGAGAGCATTTTTTGTTTTCGAGATTAATGAATAAAATATGATTTATGTACTGGGACGTCGTGGATCAGGAGACGAGAGGTGAGGGAGGGGGTTACCTTCCCTAGCGTCTTAGAGAGGTGAGGGAGTGGGTTACCTTCCCTAGCGTCTTTGAGAGGTGAGGGAGGGGGTTACCTTCTCTAGCGTCTTTGAGAGGTGAGGGAGGGGGTTACCTTCCCTAGCGTCTTTGAGAGGTGAGGGAGGGGGTTACCTTCCCTAGCGTCTTTGAGAGGTGAGGGAGGGGGTTACCTTCCCTAGCGTCTTTGAGAGGTGAGGGAGGAGGTTACCTTCCCTAGCGTCTTTGAGAGGTGAGGGAGGAGGTTACCTTTCCTAGCGTCTTAGAAAGGTGAGGGAGGGGAAGTCACTTCTCTCTGCGTCTTAATACAAAATAAGCTATCTAGAATATCATTTTTATACTATTGTATTTACCTAATTATAATTCTAAATAATAAATTTTTCACTGTTATGTGTAATCTAATTCTAAGATTGTTCTTCTACAGGTAAGGCACTGTACCCAGGCTCCACATACAGCATCCCCCTAGCAGCAAAGACCTGCCACCGTGACCAGCATCGACCTGCCTTCGGGCCTAAATCGCCTGACACGTTGGTAATTTATTCCTAATTTATTCCTAATTGGGCCTGTCCATCACGCTATTATGATCCAGAGAATAAATCTGAATAAACTCTGTTTCTCTCTAGATTTATGTGTGTATGTACTAAGGGTGTCGTGCTGCTCACCTAGTTGAGCTTGTGGGGGTCGAGTCTTGGGTCCCAGACCTGAGCTTAACATTCAAGAGACTGGCGTTGTCAGTCTCTTGCTTCTTCAACTCTTAGCAAATTTATTCTTGAAATTACTCTTGGAATTCTCTTCAAACAATTTCTTTATCCAGATTGTTCTACGTTTTTGCTGTCGTTATACTGAAGAAGTATTTCCTAGTATCTCTGTGGTTCATCTGTGCTATTAAGACGCATCTGTGTCTTGTATCTTAGTGATTTGTCATGTCTGTGTCTTGTATCTTAGTGGTTTGTCATGTCTGTGTCTTGTATCTTAGTGGTTTGTCATGTCTGTGTCTTGTATCTCAGTGGTTCGTCACATGTGTTTCTTGTATCTCAGTGGTTCGTCACATGTGTTTCTTGTATCTCAGTGGTTCGTCACATGTGTGTCTTGTATCTCAGTGGTTCGTCACATGTGTGTCTTGTATCTCAGTGGTTCGTCACATGTGTGTCTTGTATCTCAGTGGTTCGTCACATGTGTGTCTTGTATCTCAGTGGTTCGTCACATGTGTGTCTTGTATCTCAGTGGTTCGTCACATGTGTTTCTTGTATCTCAGTGGTTCGTCACATGTGTGTCTTGTATCTCAGTGGTTCGTCACATGTGTGTCTTGTATCTCAGTGGTTCGTCACATGTGTCTTGTATCTCAGTGGTTCGTCACATGTGTGTCTTGTATCTCAGTGGTTCGTCACATGTGTGTCTTGTATCTCAGTGGTTCAGTGGTTCGTCACATGTGTGTCTTGTATCTCAGTGGTTCGTCACATGTGTGTCTTGTATCTCAGTGGTTCGTCACGTGTGTGTCTTGTATCTCAGTGGTTCGTCACATGTGTGTCTTGTATCTCAGTGGTTCGTCACATGTGTGTCTTGTATCTCAGTGGTTCGTCACGTGTGTGTCTTGTATCTCAGTGGTTCGTCACGTGTGTGTCTTGTATCTCAGTGGTTCGTCACATGTGTCTTGTATCTCAGTGGTTCGTCACATGTGTCTTGTATCTCAGTGGTTCGTCACATGTGTGTCTTGTATCTCAGTGGTTCGTCACATGTGTCTTGTATCTCAGTGGTTCGTCACATGTGTGTCTTGTATCTCAGTGGTTCGTCACGTATGTGTCTTGTATCTCAGTGGTTCGTCACGTGTGTCTTGTATCTCAGTGGTTCGTCACGTGTGTCTTGTATCTCAGTGGTTCGTCACGTGTGTCTTGTATCTCAGTGGTTCGTCACGTGTGTGTCTTGTATCTCAGTGGTTCAGTGGTTCGTCACATGTGTGTCTTGTATCTCACTGGTTCGTCACATGTGTGTCTTGTATCTCAGTGGTTCGTCACATGTGTCTTGTATCTCAGTGGTTCGTCACGTGTGTGTCTTGTATCTCAGTGGTTCGTCACGTGTGTCTTGTATCTCAGTGGTTCGTCACATGTGTCTTGTATCTCAGTGGTTCGTCACGTGTGTCTTGTATCTCAGTGGTTCGTCACGTGTGTCTTGTATCTCAGTGGTTCGTCACATGTGTGTCTTGTATCTCAGTGGTTCGTCACATGTGTGTCTTGTATCTCAGTGGTTCGTCACATGTGCGTCTTGTATCTCAGTGGTTCGTCATATGTGTCTTGTATCTCAGTGGTTCGTCACATGTGTGTCTTGTATCTCAGTGGTTCGTCACATGTGTGTCTTGTATCTCAGTGGTTCGTCACATGTGTCTTGTATCTCAGTGGTTCGTCACGTGTGTGTCTTGTATCTCAGTGGTTCGTCACGTGTGTGTCTTGTATCTCAGTGGTTCGTCACGTGTGTGTCTTGTATCTCAGTGGTTCGTCACGTGTGTGTCTTGTATCTCAGTGGTTCGTCACTTGTGTGTCTTGTATCTCAGTGGTTCGTCACATGTGTGTCTTGTATCTCAGTGGTTCGTCACATGTGTGTCTTGTATCTCAGTGGTTCGTCACGTGTGTGTCTTGTATCTCAGTGGTTCGTCACATGTGTGTCTTGTATCTCAGTGGTTCGTCACATGTGTCTTGTATCTCAGTGGTTCGTCACATGTGTCTTGTATCTCAGTGGTTCGTCACATGTGTGTCTTGTATCTCAGTAATCTGGCACGATAAAGTTACCTTCGAACCTCAAAACATAACTGACGAATTCATAATAACGCGATTGTAAACAAACCGCAGAACGAAAGGGGGATCGAAGCCATGTCAGGTGAGTCTTAGTCTTGAGGACTCGTCTGCCGTGGGTCGAGTCCCCCACCAGTTCATTGATTTCTCAAAACTTGTGTCAAACAAAGTCTTCCCATCAGTTATAAGCATTCCTGAGCATTGATTATTCCAAAGCCTTACATTTAGTATTTTTTTTTTTTTTAGTTTTCCCAACAACGCATTTTTTTCCTCAGCTGCGGAACTAATGTGGTTGAGAATCTCTAAACTTTCTCCAGCTTCTGTACAAACATTAGCAGATGTGAGGTCCACGTTGGTGCTGCATACTTTACCATGTTGCCTGCGGGGTGTGAGGTGCACAACTGTGTATATAGTGCCAGCATTGACACTTAGGTGTGTCCCAGCCTTGCGTGTCCTAGCCACGTATTGTGCTTGACTTGCGTCTTAGGTGAGATGCTCCGTGTAATTCTGACTCTGGGTTCCTTCATGTCAATGTCAGGACGTGTTTCCCCCCCCCCCCCCATCCTTTCCTGTCAGCAGATACTCCTTCTTCGGTCTTCTCCACCCTTATCTAATTTTCATGACCTTACACTTTCCAGGGGTTGAGGTCAGCATGTTAAGTCACAGCGTCGACCTGACCACACCTCTAAAATTTTCTCTTATAAGTTTTAAGATATATTTTTTTTCATTTATGTTTAAAAAATAATTTTGTACCTAAAGAACCTTAGAAAACTTACCTAACCTTATTATAACAAGCGCAATTTAATTTAGCCTAATCCAACTAAATATATTTTAGATAAGTTTACAATAATTTAATAATAAACAAACACAATGAAATATATTTTTTCGTTAGGTTCAGAATTATTTTTGCGAAATTATTGCATACACAAATTTTCGCTTGTCTTATTCGGCAAGAAGAGCCCTTTCTCCCTCACTCAATCCCTCTCCGCTTTTCCACCCACCACCTTCCCTCTCTCTCTGCTCCGATATCACCCTACCTTCCTCCCTCCCCCCTCGATATCACTCTCCCTCCCTCCCCTCGATATCACCCTCCCTCCACCCCCTCGATATCACCCTCCCTCCCTCCACCCCCGTCGATATCACTCTCCCTCCCTCCACCCCCTCGATATCACCCTAACTCCACCCCCTCGCTATCTCCCTCTTCAAAGGTAAATTCTTAATAATTTTTCGTATATTACACAAAAAATTCTCTGGGGGACGTTAATATTATTATGTAAATAAATTCTAGGGATTTTACCACTCAGAATTAACTTTCATTTTTAGGACCAGTATTAACCAGCATTTTTTCTGAGGGGAGGCGGCACTCGGCCAGGCTTGTGTGTACTCAGTTGTGTTGCCAGGGGTTGAATCATAGCTCCCGGCCCACCCTTATCGTCCGGTTTTACTGATCCCTGGACTTCATAACCCGATTAGTACCTACTCTTGAGGCTGTGTGGCATTTACCTGCACCTTCTGTTGATTTAATAAACTGCACTTGTTACCCTGAGGCTGAGAAAGTAGTTCCTAGCAGGGCGGTGGCTCGACTGCATCTTGAAGTCGCCAACTGTGTCATCTGACTTCCTCTCCTCGCATTTCAAACATTATCGTTAATTCTCATGGGATTTTGTATGTCAGGATCATGTCTCTTCTGATTCTCTCTTCTAATGTTGTTTGAGTTATTTTAAACCCTCCTCCTTATCGAGTTTTTTACGTTTGATCAAGTGGGTTACATGCTGGCACCACGTACTCGAAGATGGGACTCATGTGTACAAGTGACTCTTTTTACGTTATCATCAGTATCGTTCCTCTCAGACTGTACTCCGTGTCCGGTTTTCTTATTCCCTCCCCTATTCACATTACTTTCACTTATGATTGAAGTCCAGTAGCCAGTTTCTCCCGGAAAAGGAAACAGAAGGATTAAGATGACAGAGAGAGAGAGAGAGAGAGAGAGAGAGAGAGAGAGAGAGAGAGAGAGAGAAGAAAGATAACAGCTTGGAATCTGAAAAAAAATAGCTTCTGAATCTTAGAAAACGTTGAGAAAAGGCTTCTGAATCTTAGAAAACAGAGAAAAACATCTTAGAATCTAGGAAAACATTCCAAAATCTCACTGAAAACTGGACAAATATTTCGTAATTTGAGAAAAATCTCAGTCAAATCCACTGAAATTTAAGCTGGAAACATTTATAGAAAATAAACACATAAAACACTGTTAAAGTAAGAGGAGGAGGAGGAGGAGAAGGATGGAAATAAGGAGGAAGAAGAGGAAGAGAGAGAGAGTGTCTCCTCTCCAGCAGAATAATGTAGCAATCTCCACTCTGAGTTCTTTATGTGTCAGAAGACGTGTGGTGGGGGAGTCGAAAGATGGAGGAAGAGGAAATAGGATGAAGGAAGTGATGGAAGTTGCAGGTAAAGGGGGTAAGATGAAGGACATGAAGGAAGTAGGATGAAGGTGTGGGAGGTCGGATGAAAAGAGGTAAGACAGGAATGATGGAGAAGGGGGGGGGTATAATAAATGAGGCGGAGGAGGAAGGATGAGGGAGATATGACAAGGAGGGGAAGGAAGCAGGATGAGAGTGAGAGACATAATAAATGAGGAGGAGGCAGGATGGGAGATAAGGAACAATGTTGCATCAAGGATGATAGGATATCACTACGAGTTAGGATGTAACTTAGGTTCACTGGTGTTAACAACACACATACACTAGTTCACCTCAGCTAGCATAGCTTAACCTAATTTACACAAAACTCTGATAATTTTACACAAAACTCTCCCGTAATTAATACAACTGATAATTCCTCTAATTTATACAACTCTGATAATTCCTCTAATTTAAAGAACTCTGATAATTTACACAATGCTCCACAAATTTACACAACTCTCCTCTAACTTACACCGCTCTTTGTTAATTTACATCGAAAACCTCAACAATTTACGTAAAAAACTTTACAGATTTACATAAACACGAGACTAATTTACATACAAGTCCCCTACATTAATTGACATATAAAACACACTCGCTATTTTCCACCTAAAACCTTCATTATTCTCTCTCTCTTTTCCCTCTCGTTTGTTTTGTGTACTTTGGGAAAAGTAATTTTTTGGGGGGAAGAGACCAACAGCCTGGTTGATCATGCCATCAATCAGGCCTGGTCTGGGACCTGCTCATGCAGTACTGATTATTATATATATATATATATATATATATATATATATATATATATATATATATATATATATATATATATATATATATATATATATATATATATATATCACACGCACATTAAAAATATATTTCACTATTAATTCACTATATTTTCCTCGTAATTAACGAATTCAGTTATCATAATTAACCATCTTCTCGTAATATTGCCAGCTGCCTCCGATATTGCAATCAGCCGCGTATTAATTCGCGTTAAAATAAATGTTGCTTCGTATTTAGCGATATTTTTCGTAATTAATTAAGGCCGTGTTGCTGTCAGAGTCATACGGCTGGCAACGCTGCACTCAAAATAAAAATAACAGCCTCGCTTGAAAAATACAGCTGTATGCTTTTATTATTTTGTGTTATCTTGATGATGGGGCTCTGTTGTTACTCGCCGTTACTCGTGGCTGTTGATCTGTTACTAGTGTTGTTGTTGATCTGTTACTAGTGTTGTTGTTGATCTGTTACTAGTGTTGTTGTTGTTGATCTGTTACTAGTGTTGTTGTTGATCTGTTACTAGTGTTGTTGATCTGTTACTAGTGTTGTTGATCTGTTACTAGTGTTGTTGATCTGTTACTAGTGTTGTTGATCTGTTACTAGTGTTGTTGATCTGTTACTAGTGTTGTTGATCTGTTACTAGTGTTGTTGATCTGTTACTAGTGTTGTTGATCTGTTACTAGTGTTGTTGATCTGTTACTAGTGTTGTTGATCTGTTACTAGTGTTGTTGATCTGTTACTAGTGTTGTTGATCTGTTACTAGTGTTGTTGATCTGTTACTAGTGTTGTTGATCTGTTACTAGTGTTGTTGTTGATCTGTTACTAGTGTTGTTGTTGATCTGTTACTAGTGTTGTTGTTGATCTGTTACTAGTGTTGTTGATCTGTTACTAGTGTTGTTGTTGATCTGTTACTAGTGTTGTTGTTGATCTGTTACTAGTGTTGTTGTTGATCTGTTACTAGTGTTGTTGTTGATCTGTTACTAGTGTTGTTGTTGATCTGTTACTAGTGTTGTTGTTGATCTGTTACTAGTGTTGTTGATCTGTTACTAGTGTTGTTGTTGTTGTTCTGTTACTAGTGTTGTTGTTGTTGTTGTTTATATGTTACTAGTGTTGTTGTTGATCTGTTACTAGTGTTGTTGTTGATCTGTTACTAGTGTTGTTGTTGTTGATCTGTTACTAGTGTTGTTGTTGTTGATCTGTTACTAGTGTTGTTGTTGTTGATCTGTTACTAGTGTTGTTGTTGTTGATCTGTTACTAGTGTTGTTGTTGATCTGTTACTAGTGTTGTTGTTGTTGATCTGTTACTAGTGTTGTTGTTGTTGTTGTTGATCTGTTACTAGTGTTGTTGTTGTTGTTGATCTGTTACTAGTATTGTTGTTGTTGATCTGTTACTAGTATTGTTGTTGTTGATCTGTTACTAGTATTGTTGTTGTTGATCTGTTACTAGTGTTGTTGATCTGTTACTAGTGTTGTTGTTGTTGATCTGTTACTAGTGTTGTTGTTGTTGATCTGTTACTAGTGTTGTTGTTGTTGATCTGTTAATAGTGTTGTTGTTGTTGATCTGTTAATAGTGTTGTTGTTGTTGATCTGTTACTAGTGTTGTTCTGTTAATAGTGTTTCCTGTTCTTGTGCAGGGAACAGCAATGTTTCCTGTATTTGTGCAGGGAACAGCAGTGTTTCCTGTATTTGTGCAGGGAACAGCAATGTTTCCTGTATTTGTGCAGGGAACAGCAGTGTTTCCTGTATTTGTGCAGGGAACAGCAGTGTTTCCTGTATTTGTGCAGGGAACAGCAGTGTTCCTGTATTTGTGCAGGGAACAGCAGTGTTTCCTGTATTTGTGTAGGGAACAGCAGTGTTCCTGTATTTGTGCAGGGAACAGCAGTGTTTCCTGTATTTGTGCAGGGAACAGCAGTGTTCCTGTATTTGTGCAGGGAACAGCAGTGTTTCCTGTATTTGTGCAGGGAACAGCAGTGTTCCTGTATTTGTGCAGGGAACAGCAGTGTTTCCTGTATTTGTGCAGGGAACAGCAGTGTTTCCTGTATTTGTGCAGGAAAAAGCAATGTTTCCTGTATTTGTGCAGGGAACAGCATTGTTACCTTCATGTGCAGCAAAACAGTAGCTAAGAACTATAGACCAATAGCCTTAACGTCCCACATCATAAAAATCTTTGAAAGAGTTCTAAGAAGCAGGATAGCAAACCACCTGGACTCCCAAAAATTGCACAACCCAGGGCAACATGGTTTCAGAGCAGGTCGCTCCTGCCTCTCACAACTGCTAGACCACTATGATATGGTCTTAGATGCTCTGGAAAACAAACAGAATGCAGATGTAGTATACACAGATTTTGCAAAAGCCTTTGACAAGTGTGATCATGGTGTAATAGCAAATATAATATGTACTAAAGGGATAACTGGCAAAGTAGGCAGATGGATCTTCAACTTTCTAACCAATCGAACACAAAGAGTAGTGGTAAACAGAGTTAAATCGGATGCTGCCATAGTGAAGAGCTCTGTCCCACAAGGCACAGTACTCGCACCTATCCTGTTCCTCATCCTCATATCAGACATAGACAGAGATGTAAACCACAGCACTGTACCATCCTTTGCAGACGATACTAGGATCTGCATGAGAGTGTCATCCATTGAGGACACAGCAAATCTCCAAGAAGATATAAACCAAGTTTTCCAATGGGCAACAGAGAACAATATGATGTTCAATGAAGACAAATTCCAACTACTCGATTATGGAAAACTGGAGGAAATAATAGCTAGGACTGAGTATATTACAAACTCCAATCACACAATAAAGCGGAAAAGTAATGTGAAGGACCTGGGTGTGGTAATGTCTGAGGATCTCACCTTCAAGGAGCACAACAATGCCACTATCACATCTGCGAGGAAACTGATAGGATGGATAATGAGAACATTCAAGACAAGAGATGCCAAGCCAATGATGATCCTTTTTAAATCACTTGTTCTCTCTAGGCTAGAATACTGCTGTACATTAACATCCCCATTCAAGGCAGGTGAAATTGCAGAGCTAGAGAATGTACAGAGAACCTTTACTGCACAAATAAGTTCCATCAAACACATTAACTACTGGGATGCACTTTACTTGTACTCACTGGAGCGCAGGCGAGAGTGATATATCATAATCTACACCTGGAAGATTCTGGAGGGACTGGTCCCTAATATGCACACAGAAATCACTCCCTACGAAAGCAAAAGACTTGGCAGACGGTGCAACATACCCCCAGTGAAAAGTAGGGGCGCCACTAGTACACTAAGAGAAAACATAATAAGTGTCCGGGGCCCAAGACTGTTCAACAGCCTCCCACCAACTATAAGGGAAATTACCAGTAGACCCCTGGTTGTCTTCAAGAGGGAGCTGGACAGATACCTAAAGTCAGTGCCAGATCAGCCGAACTGTGGTTCGTACGTTGGACTATGTGCAGCCAGCAGTAACAGCCTCGTTGATCAGGCCCTGATCCACCGGAAGGCCTGGTCATAGACCGGGCCGCGGGGACGTCGATCCCCGGAATACCCTCCAGGTAGTTATGTATATTAGTTTCATTTTGGTTAGTTTTGTTTTCCCTTCCCCTAGTTTCGCTCATTGTAAAACTTTATTAAGTCATAAAAAACAATACCACGGGCGTGGTATGTTTTGTTTGCAATTGTTTATTAAGTCATGATACACATTTACCTCTCTATTGAGCGAAACATTGTCCCAGTATAAGCTCGTTTAGCACCTCGTGTCTCCGCACTTGTAGTATTTCCTACAGTCTGTCCCCTCAGTTTATTGCCATCTGTTGAGAACTATCAGTATCTTGTATGTTAATACTCTGTTGAACCTTGTTGCAGATACATCTGAGTATCTCGTATGTTGTGATCATGTCTCCTCCGGTACTCCGATGTTGGGAGTTTGTCAGGCTTTCCTCTGATTCTAACCTGAGGTTTGTCTCGTTTTCTGCAAGTGGGAACTTCATGTTGGTGATACTCCAGGCTGGGACATACAAGAATGTACTTTATATAATCTTTGAAGGAAGCATTGAGCTTCCTTAAGGCTTATTCGCTGGTCTGGAGGTTTACGACTCACTCGCCACGAGTTCAATCCCCACCCGTGGTATGGTTTGTTTGCAATCGTGTCATTACGATTTTCGTGAGTCTTTTATATTTATGTTTGTCAGTGTTGCAAGCACCGGGGGCAGCGACCCCCCGTAACCATCAACAGGTTAGACTGTGTGTTTACGCTATCCTGTTTATGTGGGCCACGAGTGATAGCTTCCTTATGTCCCTTCCTGGTTCCTTTCCACGCCTCTCTCCTTTCTCTTCCTCTCACCTGGTGAGGTGCTGCTGCCTTCCCTCTCACACCCCCATCACTGTACACCTCGTAGGGTTGCTACTTATCGCAATATTCCTCTAACTTACCTGTGTCTACTTGCAGTTTTTGTAACCCTCTTCTCTCTTTAATGTTTACACCAGAGTTGCATGTACGACTCTCTTCAGGCACATCATGTATGTATATTGCAGTACTAATACTAATGCCTAGCCGTCCCTAAATACCATGTCATCACCAGGAAGCAGCTCGTCTTGGCCTAGCAGGCTCCACTATCCACCCTCACATTACTACACACCAGCACCAACAAGCTCTCTTGCTCTATTTCTCCTCGCCACTCTCACAGTCACACCACCTACTTCCACACAAACTCTCAGACCAGCACATGAAGATGTACACACACGGTCAAGGTCGCTCACACCAGATTAAGTCCATCGGGGTCAGTTCAAGGTCATTTTGAGATGGGCAGGATGGATGAGTGTTGAAGGGAAGTGAGGAGAGAGGGAGGGAAGGAGTGGGGGTTATGAGGAGAGAGATCCCCACGGGACTCGTGTTACTGAGATGTGTTCACCAGACAACCAGGATTATCACACTCGCCCACTCCCTCGTAAAACATGGTAAGGAAGCTCATGAGTCAGACACGGCAGCAAATACTGAGTGTAAGTGTAGCAAGTGAAACTAGGTAGCAGGAACCGCGACGGTACATAACACACTTTTTCACAGTAGTTATGGTAGGGCACTGGCAGCCAAACATCAGTAGGCCTGGTCACTGGTAGTAAAGAGGAGCTACGAGCTTTGATTCAGCCAGAGAGAGAGAGAGAGAGAGAGAGAGAGAGAGAGAGAGGGGGATGATCAAGATGACTTGAACAGGCTGAAGACATGATCAAGAGAGCAGGTAGTAGACTTCAGTCTAGATGAATACAGTGTAATGAGACTAGGGAAGGCGGTGATAAACCTGACATGAAATACAATAACTGGAGGAGAGTCACAGTACACAAGTGTCTGGTAAGAAAAATGTGACAATGAAACACAAAGACAAACCGCACATATAAAAAGAGAGGAGCTTACGACGACGTTTCGGTCCCACTTGGACCATTTACAAAGTCACTAGTACAAAGCAGCGGTACATGCTCAGCAGCATGTGTAACACAGGTTACCCTAAGTGATGCCTACAGGCAATTTGTGTAGGGACACTTTGTGTAGGGACACTTTGTGTAGGGACACTTTGTGTAGGACATTATTCACAACTTGGGTCGGTGTTGGAATATAGGGTTCGAGCACGGAGTACCCACCTGCCAGGCGTGTTGAGACATGCTGCACAACTCCAGGAAAAGCCACCACCAGGAGAGATGTTTGGCACTTATTTCAACAACGTAGGAAGAGAGGGAGACCAGCGGGGACATGATTTTGACGCATGAAATATTCAGCTACTAGGTGGGGTGAATAGGAAGAGGCTTGGTAGTTAAGGACGGAGATAAACAGGGGTCGAGTCATAGCTCCTGGCCCCGCCTCTTCACTGATGTGTGTGTGTATGAAGCAGTGAAGACAATCGACAGTAGAGGCAGGGCAAGGAGCATATGCATCGACCCCTGCGAACAGCAGTAGGTGCGCAATGTTATAACTCGGCAGTACACGGGTAAAGACGTGTACGCAAGGCATCATGGTCTGGGAGAACCTACTTCAGCAGTCAACGGTATTAAGACAGCAATAGTGGCGGGGAAAGTTTAGATGTTGAACAATAGTGGTAGATGTTGCCTGGTAACTTGACACCAGGAATCCTTGACTGACTCTGGCAACCCCTGACAACAAGTGGTGGTGGTAGTGGTGGTAGTGGCGGAGGCGGCGGCCCATACAAGCATACTAAGGAATGTTAGTTGGCTTGGCAGGTGCCTGCTTGAT
This sequence comes from Cherax destructor, assembly GCA_009830355.1. NCBI lineage: Eukaryota > Metazoa > Arthropoda > Malacostraca > Decapoda > Parastacidae > Cherax > Cherax destructor. The sequence continues at coordinate 96,161 of WNWK01004194.1, read as the reverse complement.
GTTGCTTCACCAGTCATGTACACTCCACCATTTGTACCCCTGAACATCCTACTGTAGTTTTAGTCTTCGTCAGAAAATGCACGTTCCTGGTTTACTCCCGGAGCTGCCAGACGTAAACCACTCGGTTTTTTTTTAGTAATATCATTATTGTGTGATGATTGGTAAATATAAGTTAATATAAAGTAACTTAAAGAAAACCAAACTAACCCGGAATAATAAATATTACTTTTCTAAAATATTTCAATTACTCAGAAATACACGAAGGTAATATCGTTAAGTAATGCACGCTTGAATTGTAACACCTTGTGTTATGTGTGCTGGGGTTGAGTCTCGGTCCCACCCCGTCATCTGCCTCGACCAGCGTTAATGGTTTTTGGATGTGCAACTTTCTGACAGACAGAAAACAAGAGTAGTGGTAAACAGAGCAAAATCCACTATTAGCAGAGTAGAAAGTTCAGTACCACAAAGCACATTCCTGGTGCCTCTACTGTTTCTTATGCTTAGAAGACTTACAGGCAAGCTTAAGAACGTCTTGGCGTCCAGAAGGACGCTTGCAAGCGTCCCTCTGGACGAATCTGCTGAGATCGCTTACTCATTTCTGCAACATTACATGCTCCTGATGTGTTGATTGCAACACGAAAGGCCTGGAGCTTTTATTCAACTCCCCCTATGGTTGTTTTGCATCCTGTATCGCTTGTTCGCGATTCTTTCATAATATATATATATATATATATATATATATATATATATATATATATATATATATATATATATATATATATATATATATTTTTGAAAGAGAGAGAGAATAAAGTTATGAGCAGCAAGTGTGGTATTTACGGGAGAAAATGTGTGCGGTGCAGACTGGGAACACTTCCTGGAAAAGGAATTTAACGCCGGGAAAAATGATAGCCTTTTGGAAGGGTGATAAGGGGGAGGGAGGGGGTTGAGGTGGAAGGGGCGGAGGGAGAGGGTGAAGGAGTGAGGAGGGGAGTGAAGAGGTAAGGGGAAGGGTGATGGGAGAGGGATTATTGAGGTGGAGGGGTAAGGGGGGAGAGAAAATCGATGAAGCGTAAGGAACAATCTTGGAATCAAGCAGGACACTGGGAGGAGGATTCTAATATATCTAGATTGGCTAATAATGTTCTTAGATATAACTTTCGTTATTGCTACGTCCCAGCCTCTTTATTACCTTGTCCGAGGCAGCCTCGTAATTCCCATCTCTCTTCCTCGTTATTTTCATGTGTGGTCTTGTTATTGTACATTGGTACACATGTTTTTGTGTGTGAGTGTTAGTGGTTGTATGTGGCATGCCTCCCGAGGCAGAAAAACACTCGAAAGCTGTCACGGGTATGTCACATGTCACAAGAAATCCCAAATATTTCTTTTTCGTATGCAAAATCCTGGACGGGAACCACATCCAGTATAGGGCCTTAAAGGGAATGGAACATACACTGATGACACTAAACAATTCAGCGTAATATTTATGCCACAGTAGGACAGTTTGTTCAGTGAACCACTCTCCAGTCTACATATTGACAACTCAAATGAGTTTGTTAGACTTCAAAACTCAGCTGACATCTCCACAATTTCTAATATAGTCTAATCACCAGTTGACTTTGAAGACAGCATCCCCCTGTATTCTGCCCCAGCTCCAGACTCTTGCAACTCTATACCTTTGATATATCTTTGATGAGTTAAGAGTTTTCCTACTCCCAGAGCCCCGCCATGGGCCAGGCTCGTCTGGTGCTTGCCTGTTCAATCAAGCTGTTGAGTTGGTAGCCCGCAACCCCACATATCCATCACATATTCATCAAAAATTGTAAGAAGCCACTATCTGGAGCCTTTAGTATTCTATAGAGGAGGAGCCGGAAGAGGTGTCACCCCTCTGTCATTATAAATCTGCAATATTGTCTCGCTCTAGGAAGGTGGCAATAAAGCAAAGGCGAAAAACTGCAGACCAGGAGTGCTAACTTCACACATCATCAAAATCTTTGAACGGGCCCTAAAAAAGCAATATTACCAATCATGTGGAATCACAACACTTGCACGACCCAGGGCAGCATGGGTTTAGAGCAGGCTGCTTCTGCCTTTCACAATTGCTAGACCATTACGACATGGTCTTGGAGGCGCTGGAAAACAACCTAAATGCTGATGTAGTGCACACTGATTCTGCAAATGGCTTCGACAAGTGCGACAACGTTGCAAAAGTGCTCATGATGCGTGTAAAAGGAATTAGAAACGTGGGCAGATGGGCATTTAACTTAAATAGAACCTAGAAAATATTTGTAGAAAACAGAGTGAAGCCAGAGAATGCCGCAGTGAAAAGTTCTGTTTACATGGAGAGACTACAAACATTCGTATTAATTTAGGTGCTTGACTGGGTATATGCAAGCAGTGAAGGTTTCCTGTACATTCTAGAGCTTTGAATTTTATCCTGCCTTGAACGGAACTGTTAGGATACGGTAGTATCCAAATCTGGGGAGAACAAGTGACTTGAAGAGTATCATCATTGGCTTGGCATCTCTTGTTCCGAAGGATCTACCGTAGTTATCTGGCCAATCATTTACTTGCAGTTGTGAAAACGACACTGTCGTGATCCTTGAATGCGAGATCCCCTGACAGTACCACTTCTAAATCCCTCGTTTAGTCTCTCTCTTGAGTGATTCGACTTTGTTTGTTTTCCTCCGTTCCAGCCTTTAATTCTTCAATACATCCATAGCGAAGTAACTGAAAGTTGTCCTTATTGAACACCATATCTTTGTGAGTGGCCTACTGGAAGGCAAGGATAATAATAATAAGGAAGGATAAGTGGAGACAGACTTTACGAGAGGTGGGAGGAAAGTGGTTATACAAGACCCAGGAGAGCACAGCCACAACATCCTGTCCCCTGGTGCCCAGTTCCAGGGTACACATATGCATCCCTTCTGCGCCTCCATGTTTGCACACCTACCTAGAGGAGAAGGAAGAGCCGAAGGAGGAAGAACCTGATAAAGAAGAGCCAAGAGAAAGAGGATTCAAGAAAGAAGAGCGAGGAGATTGTAGAGCCAGGAAGCGAATAACAACCAGGAGGAGAAGGAAGAGCCAGGAAGAGGAAGACCCAGGAAGAGGAAGACCCAGCCAGGAGAGGAAGGAAGAGGTAGGAGAGTCATTGTTGTGGAGTCATGAGGGAACCAAGGTGAAAGAGGCTTATTAAGGTGACAACTTAAGAGTTGAAGCTCAGGTGTTAATAACACTTCCAGCTTCACCTGTTGATATATATATATATATATATATATATATATATATATATATATATATATATATATATACACACACATTAGGCCAGAGGATAGATTGTACTTCGTACTTCTTATAGATAGTCTTCTTCTCCCTTCCCTTTCTCTATCAATCTTCCTCTCTGTCTTCCTCCCTCGTTCCATTCCTCTCAGTCTTTCTCACTCGCCCTCTCTCTCAGTGTTTCTCTAAGGGAAAATAATATGATTGGTTGTGAGAACTTGAAGAATTGTTTTGCTAGAAGTAATGTGCAAGACATTATGCAACTGTTATGGCAGACTGATGAGTGTTATGGCAGACTGGAAGTGTATGGCAGACTGGAAGAATGTATACTGGCAGACTGGAAGAATGTATGGCAGACTGGAAGAATGTATGGCAGACTGAAGATGTGCAGACTGGAAGAATGTATGGCACGGGAAACATGGAAGATGTATGGCAGACTGGAAGAGTGTATGAGCTGAAGAGTGCACTGGAAGAGTGTATGGCAGACTGGAAGAGTGTATGGCAGACTGGAAGAATGTATGGCAGACTGGAAGATATGGCAGACTGGAAGAATGTATGGCAGACTGGAAGAATGTATGGCAGACTGGAAGAATGTATGGCACACTGGAAGAATGTATGGCAGACTGGAAGAATGTATGGCAGACTGGAAGAGTGTATGGCAGACTGGAAGAGTGTATGGCAGACTGGAAGAATGTATGGCAGACTGGAAGAGTGTATGGCAGACTGGAAGAGTGTATGGCAGACTGGAAGAGTGTATGGCAGACTGGAAGAGTGTATGGCACGCTGGAAGAGTGTATGGCAGACTGGAAGAGTGTATGGCAGACTGGAAGAGTGTATGGCAGACTGGAAGAGTGTATGGCAGGCTGGAAGAGTGTATGCAGACTGGAAGAGTGTATGGCAGACTGGAAGAGTGTATGGCAGACTGGAAGAGTGTATGGCAGACTGGAAGAGTGTATGGCAGACTGGAAGAGTGTATGGCAGACTGGAAGAGTGTATGGCAGACTGGAAGAGTGTATGGCAGACTGGAAGAGTGTATGGCAGACTGGAAGAGTGTATGGCAGACTGGAAGAGTGTATGGCAGACTGGAAGAGTGTATGGCAGACTGGAAGAGTGTATGGCAGACTGGAAGAGTGTATGGCAGACTGGAAGAGTGTATGGCAGACTGGAAGAGTGTATGGCAGACTGGAAGAGTGTATGGCAGACTGGAAGAGTGTATGGCAGACTGGAAGAGTGTATGGCAGACTGGAAGAGTGTATGGCAGACTGGAAGAGTGTATGGCAGACTGGAAGAATGTATGGCAGACTGGAAGAATGTATGGCAGACTGGAAGAGTGTATTGCAGACTGGAAGAATGTATGGCAGACTGGAAGAATGTATGGCAGACTGGAAGATTGTATGGCACACTGGAAGAATGTATGGCAGACTGGAAGAATGTATGGCAGACTGGAAGAGTGTATTGCAGACTGGAAGAGTGTATTGCAGACTGGAAGAATGTATGGCAGACTGGAAGAGTGTATGGCAGGCTGGAAGAGTGTATGGCACGCTGGAAGAGTGTATGGCAGACTGGAAGAGTGTATGGCAGACTGGAAGAGTGTATGGCAGACTGGAAGAGTGTATGGCAGACTGGAAGAGTGTATGGCAGACTGGAAGAGTGTATGGCAGACTGGAAGAGTGTATGGCAGACTGGAAGAGTGTATGGCAGACTGGAAGAGTGTATGGCAGACTGGAAGAGTGTATGGCAGACTGGAAGATGTATGGCAGACTGGAAGATGTATGGCAGACTGGAAGATGTATGGCAGACTGGAAGAATGTATGGCAGACTGGAAGAGTGTATGGCAACTGGAAGAATGTATGGCAGACTGGAAGTGTATGGCAGACTGGAAGAATGTATGGCAGACTGGAAGAGTGTATGCAGACTGGAAGAGTGTAGGCAGACTGGAAGAGTGTATGGCAGACTGGAAGAGTGTATGGCAGACTGGAAGAGTGTATGGCAACTGGAAGAGTGTATGGCAGACTGGAAGAGTGTATGGCAGCTGGAAGAGTGTATGGCACCCTGGAAGAGTGTATGGCAGACTGGAAGAGTGTATGGCAGACTGGAAGAGTGTATGGCAGACTGGAAGAGTGTATGGCAGGCTGGAAGAGTGTATGGCAGGCTGGAAGAGTGTATGGCAGACTGGAAGAGTGTATGGCAGACTGGAAGAGTGTGGCAGGCTGGAAGAGTGTATGGCAGGCTGGAAGAGTGTATGGAGACTGGAAGAGTGTATGGCAGACTGGAAGAGTGTATGGCAGACTGGAAGAGTGTATGGCAGGCTGGAAGAGTGTATGGCAGGCTGGAAGAGTGTATGGCAGACTGGAAGAGTGTATGGCAGACTGGAAGAGTGTATGGCAGACTGGAAGAGTGTATAGCAGGCTGGAAGAGTGTATGGCAGACTGGAAGAGTGTATGGCAGACTGGAAGAGTGTATAGCAGGCTGGAAGAGTGTATGGCAGACTGGAAGAGTGTATGGCAGACTGGTACTGTGAGAGCATCAAAACATCTGAGTACTGTGAGAGCATCAAAACATCTGAGGTACTGTGAGAGCATCAAAACATCTGAGGTACTGTGAGCGCATCAAAACATCTGAGGTACTGTGAGAGCATCAAAACATCTGAGGTACTGTGAGAGCATCAAAACATCTGAGGTACTGTGAGCGCAACAAAACATCTGAGGTACTGTGAGAGCATCAAAACATCTGAGTACTGTGAGCGCATCAAAACATCTAAGGTACTGTGAGCGCATCAAAACATCTAAGGTACTGTGAGCGCATCAAAACATCTGAGGTACTGTGAGCGCATCAAAACATCTGAGGTACTGTGAGCGCATCAAAACATCTGAGGTACTGTGAGAGCATCAAAACATCTGAGTACTGTGAGCGCATCAAAACATCTAAGGTACTGTGAGCATCAAAACATCTGAGGTACTGTGAGCGCATCAAAACATCTGAGTACTGTGAGAGCATCAAAACATCTGAGGTACTGTGAGAGCATCAAAACATCTGAGGTACTGTGAGCGCATCAAAACATCTGAGGTACTGTGAGCGCATCAAAACATCTGAGGTACTGTGAGAGCATCAAAACATCTGAGGTACTGTGAGAGCATCAAAACATCTGAGTACTGTGAGAGCATCAAAACATCTGAGGTACTGTGAGCGCAACAAAACATCTGAGGTACTGTGAGAGCATCAAAACATCTGAGTACTGTGAGCGCATCAAAACATCTGAGGTACTGTGAGCGCATCAAAACATCTGAGTACTGTGAGAGCATCAAAACATCTGAGGTACTGTGAGAGCATCAAAACATCTGAGGTACTGTGAGCACATCAAAACATCTGAGTACTGTGAGAGCATCAAAACATCTGAGTACTGTGAGAGCATCAAAACATCTGAGGTACTGTGAGAGCATCAAAACATCTGAGTACTGTGAGAGCATCAAAACATCTGAGGTACTGTGAGAGCATCAAAACATCTGAGGTACTGTGAGAGCATCAAAACATCTGAGTACTGTGAGAGCATCAAAACATCTGAGGTACTGTGAGAGCATCAAAATATCTGAGGTACTGTGAGAGCATCAAAACATCTGAGGTACTGTGAGCATCAAAACATCTGAGGTACTGTGAGAGCATCAAAACATCTGAGGTACTGTGAGAGCATCAAAACATCTGAGGTACTGTGGAGCATCAAAACATCTGAGGTACTGTGAGAGCATCAAAACATCTAGACAAATCACGTCTTACTGTGAGTTAAACATTGATTGTCTATGACCAAACTTTATTGAATAGAGATCGTGGTTTGTGAGCGCATCAAAACATCTGAGTACTGTGAGAGCATCAAAACATCTGAGTACTGTGAGAGCATCAAAACATCTGAGGTACTGTGAGACATCAAAACATCTGAGTACTGTGAGAGCATCAAAACATCTGAGTACTGTGAGAGCATCAAAACATCTGAGGTACTGTGAGAGCATCAAAACATCTGAGTACTGTGAGAGCATCAAAACATCTGAGGTACTGTGAGAGCATCAAAACATCTGAGGTACTGTGAGAGCATCAAAACATCTGAGGTACTGTGAGAGCATCAAAACATCTGAGGTACTGTGAGAGCATCAAAATATCTGAGGTACTGTGAGAGCATCAAAACATCTGAGGTACTGTGAGCGCATCAAAACATCTGAGGTACTGTGAGAGCATCAAAACATCTGAGGTACTGTGAGAGCATCAAAACATCTGAGGTACTGTGAGAGCATCAAAACATCTGAGGTACTGTGAGAGCATCAAAACATCTCAGAAAACTACGTCTCTACTAAAGTTGATGTTATTTTTATTGTTTCTACTGACCAAGCTTTATTGAATGAGGATCGTGGCTTTTGTTGTGGTCTGTTGAATTATCTCCGAGTCTTTTTCCCTCCTTTTCCTCACGTCTCACTCTCTTCTCTGTTTTTTCCTTCTCTTCAGTTCTGCCTCCCCAGGTTTCGCATCCCAGTTCTCTCTCTCTCTCCAACTGTTCCACTTAGAAAGAAAAATATTCCGCTCTTTTGCCCTCTTTCCCTTCTTCCACTCACTTTTTTCTCCCTTCACTTATTCATTTTTATCTATCCCTCTTTTCCCTTCTCCCTCTCTTTATCTCTTATTTTCCTGCTCTTCCTCCTTCTCCTTGTCCCGCCACTACATGAATCCACGACCATCCGGTATTATTGGCAAAAGACTTATGGACTTAGAAACCATTTTGGTGATGCAAGGAGAAGCTTGAAACCCATTTGGGTCCACAAAGAACGATACTTAGAAACCGTTTTAGATATAAAGAAGGCAGTAAATACCTTCCAAGCCCGACCAGTGACGCTGGAGAGAGAATCTTGCAAAACATCGACGAACGTTTAGAAGCTTTTATGAATTTATATTAACATTTATGAACGTTTAGGAGGGGCAAGGGAAGATTCTTTGAAGATTCTTGAGTGGTCTTGGTCAGAAAAGAATGTTGGGATCACGGGAAGTAAAGTTACTTAAAACCTTCGCTGAAGAACATGGCAGTGAAGTTAGTACAAGTAGGTACAGTTTGTGCTGTACTGGCAACATACTTGCAAAATGTTAACTTGATAACGTTAGTTTAACAAACATCATAAAAATTCCACTATTTCTTCAAGAGGTTGATTCCTTGATCATTGTTCAGAGAAAAGAGAATTAATGTACAATTTTTATGCATTCCAATTTACTTTGATTTTATCCTACACGATGACGTTGGTAAGTTAGCCAAATGTTAGGAAAATGTAGACTATTAAGTTTGTTGTGTCTGTATCTAGCATTAACGATAATTTTAGGAGAGAAGTGAATAAAACTGAATGTTATAGGAATGTAGTTAGAAGCCTGAGTAGATCTACCACTCACTGTGACACCATGAACCTACCACTCACTGTGACACCATGAACCTACCACTCACTGTGACACCATGAACCTACCACTCACGTACACCATGACCTACCACTACGACCCCATGAACCTACCACTCACTGTGACACCTTGAACCTACCACTCACTGTGACACCATGAACCTACCACTCACTGTGACACCATGAACCTACCACTCACTGTGACACCATGAACCTACCACTCACTGTGACACCTTGAACCTACCACTCACTGTGACACCTTGAACCTACCACTCACTGTGACACCTTGAACCTACCACTCACTGTGACACCATGAACCTACCACTCACTGTGACACCATGAACCTACCACTCACTGTGACACCATGAACCTACCACTCACTGTGACACCTTGAACCTACCACTCACTGTGACACCATGAACCTACCACTCACTGTGACACCATGAACCTACCACTCACTGTGACACCATGAACCTACCACTCACTGTGACACCATGAACCTACCACTCACTGTGACACCATGAACCTACCACTCACTGTGACACCTTGAACCTACCACTCACTGTGACACCATGAACCTACCACTCACTGTGACACCATGAACCTACCACTCACTGTGACACCATGAACCTACCACTCACTGTGACACCTTGAACCTACCACTCACTGTGACACCTTGAACCTACCACTCACTGTGACACCTTGAACCTACCACTCACTGTGACACCATGAACCTACCACTCACTGTGACACCATGAACCTACCACTCACTGTGACACCATGAACCTACCACTCACTGTGACACCTTGAACCTACCACTCACTGTGACACCATGAACCTACCACTCACTGTGACACCATGAACCTACCACTCACTGTGACACCATGAACCTACCACTCACTGTGACACCATGCACCTACCACTCACTGTGACACCATGAACCTACCACTCACTGTGACACCATGAACCTACCACTCACTGTGACACCATGAACCTACCACTCACTGTGACACCATGAACCTACCACTCACTGTGACACCATGAACCTACCACTCACTGTGACACCATGAACCTACCACTCACTGTGACACCATGCACCTACCACTCACTGTGACACCATGCACCTACCACTCACTGTGACACCATGAACCTACCACTCACTGTGACACCATGAACCTACCACTCACTGTGACACCATGCACCTACCACTCACTGTGACACCATGCACCTACCACTCACTGTGACACCATGAACCTACCACTCACTGTGACACCATGCACCTACCACTCACTGTGACACCATGCACCTACCACTCACTGTGACACCATGAACCTACCACTCACTGTGACACCATGCACCTACCACTCACTGTGACACCATGAACCTACCACTCACTGTGACACCATGAACCTACCACTCACTGTGACACCTTGAACCTACCACTCACTGTGACACCATGAACCTACCACTCACTGTGACACCTTGAACCTACCACTCACTGTGACACCATGAACCTACCACTCACTGTGACACCATGAACCTACCACTCACTGTGACACCATGAACCTACCACTCACTGTGACACCATGAACCTACATAACCATATATATGGAGCAACTTGTAATACCGACTGACTGGTATGGTAGTCAGGTTTAGGTTTGGTTACAAGTACTTCTGGCAGTTTGGCAGAAGATCAAACCAAATGCAAAGTATGTTAGGAGTCCTATGGTCACCATCTTGAACACTATGTGCGCAATTGTCCACTTATTGAGGAATGTCGAGATAGTATAATAACCTGTGTGACATGTCAAGATATTAATGAAAATGAGATACCAGATATATTAAGTAAATTGCCTAAATTTGCTTGTAACATATAAGTGAACTTTAGATATAAATCTAGATGTACTACTATTAACTCTTATGGGGCCTAGTTCCTAGGCCTAGTGTGTATCCATATGTTATTGCTCATGTGGGATTCACAATAAACTAGACATTTCGGTGGCAGAATCTTAAAAATCCAATCCCTCCCTGCCTTATCCTCCCCTCCCATTTTTATCCTCTCCTTCCAGTCTTATCCTCCCCTCCATCAGTCTTATCCTCCCCTCCATCAATCTTATCCTCCCCTCCATCAGTCTTATCCTCCCTCCATCAGTCTTATCCTCCCCTCCATCAGTCTTATCCTTCCCTCCATCAATCTTATCCTCCCCTCCATCAGTCTTATCCTCCCCTCCATCAGTCTTATCCTCCCCTCCATCAGTCTTATCCTCCCCTCCATCAATCTTATCCTCCCCTCCATCAGTCTTATCCTTCCCTCCATCAATCTTATCCTCCCCTCCATCAGTCTTATCCTCCCTCCATCAGTCTTATCCTCCCTCCATCAGTCTTATCCTCCCTCCATCAGTCTTATCCTCCCTCCATCAGTCTTATCCTCCCTCCATCAATCTTATCCTCCCTCCATCAGTCTTATCCTCCCTCCATCAGTCTTATCCTCCCTCCATCAGTCTTATCCTCCCTCCATCAGTCTTATCCTCCCCTCCATCAATCTTATCCTCCCTCCATCAGTCTTATCCTCCCCTCCATCAGTCTTATCCTCCCTCCATCAGTCTTATCCTCCCTCCATCAATCTTATCCTCCCTCCATCAGTCTTATCCTCCCTCCATCAGTCTTATCCTCCCTCCATCAGTCTTATCCTCCCTCCATCAGTCTTATCCTCCCCTCCATCAGTCTTATCCTCCCCTCCATCAGTCTTATCCTCCCCTCCATCAGTCTTATCCTCCCCTCCATCAGTCTTATCCTCCCCTCCATCAGTCTTATCCTCCCCTCCATCAGTCTTATCCTCCCCTCCATCAGTCTTATCTCTCTCCCATAAATATTTCTTTTTCCTAAATCTCCGCTTTCCCCTCCAAGCTTCTCCCATTTATCTTTCCCCTCCTCCAACACTTCTGTAGTCCACCAAAACTCCTTCAAGACTCCTCCAACACTTCTGTAGTCCACCAAAACTCCTTCAAGACTCCTCCAACACTTCTGTAGTCCACCAAAACTCCTTCAAGACTCCTCCAACACTTCTGTAGTCCACCAGAACTCCTTCAAGACTCCTCCAACATTCCTTAGAAGCTCACTACACTCCTCCAACGTTCCTTCAACACCCGTGCAACACTCCTCCAACGTTCTTCCAACATTCCTCCAACATTCCTCCAACATTCCTCCAACACTCCTCCACATCCCCTGGATCGCTAGCGTGCAAAAATCTTCAATTAAAGATCCGAGATTAGTGGGAAAGAGAGCCGGCAGGCGCTCTTTAGTGGGGAGGGGGGGAGCTCTCTCCTCCCCCCTACAACACCCTTCTCCTCCCCCTCCCCCAGATCTCCATCTCTCCTTCCCCAGATCACCATCTCCCTCTCTCCTAGGCAACCTCCTCCTCCCCTCTCAAGATAGCCGTTTCGCCTCCCCCTCTCCCAGATTCCCCTCCCGTCTCCCCTGAATGTGGCACTCTTGTGTCGTGGTTGTCTCCCCTGAATGTGGCACTCTTGTGTCGTGGTTGTCTCCCCTGAATGTGGCACTCTTGTGTCGTGGTTGTCTCCCCTGAATGTGGCACTCTTGTGTCGTGGTTGTCCTGGTGCTGCAGCTTTTCTCTCATATTGTATCTTAAAATGTCGACTGATGTTCTTTTACGACAGTGTTTGCTGAGAGACAGACAGACATAGACAGTAAGTAAATTTATTTAGGCACAGGTACACATATGTACAATTGTACATAGTGTAATTTACCCAGGATAACCCAAAAAAGTCACACAAAGTGACTTTTATTTCCATTGCAGTCTTTGGACAGAGAGAGAGAATATCAATAACCTGATCAGTCTGGCTATGGGTGCCAGCAGCAGCAACCACTGCACAACCCGAGTGATAGAGGAGGAAGCCATCGTGTTCCTTCTTGGAGACAGCCGGGGGGGGGGCAGGAGGTGTGTTGGTAACCCCATCTCCTTATACCAGTAGACCTCTGGTTGCCTTCAAGAGGGAGCTGGACAGATACCTAAAGTCAGTGCCAGATCAGCCGGGCTGTGGTTCGTACGTTGAACTACGTGCAGCCAGCAGTAACAGCCTCGTTGATCAGGCCCTGATCCACCGGGAGGCCTGGTCATAGACCTGGCCGCGGGGACGTCGATCCCCGGAATGCCCTCCAGGTAGGGACGGTGTTGAAAAGTCCTGGTCCCTTTACACTCATTGATCTATATCTCTGTGTACTAGCTGAATAACATTTATAATTGAGGTAGGATTACAGCTCTTGGCCCGTACACTGAACTATTTTTAAAGGCAGTCAGCAGGGAGAAGGGGACAGGATATTGTTTTTGTTTTGCTTGTGTAGCAAAATTGGATAGATGAGTGTGCTGCTGCGATAGACAGTGGTTAGCTATATTTGCTGTTATATGTCATCATAGATAGACAGTGGTTAGCTATATTTGCTGTTATATGTCATCATAGAGGATGAGTCTCATGTATAGTGTTGTGTTAGTCTGAGCTGGCAGACTTGAGTAGTGTGATGAGTGTATTAAGGAGTCCACACAGGGAGAGGTGAGGGCGATAGACAGAGGAAAGGGGGTCAAAGAAGATAGCAGGGGGAGGGGTAAGAGGATAAAGGGGAGGAGGAGGACTAGAGAGACAGTGGGAGGAGTGGAGGAAGGGGAGAGAAGAGTACATTCGACTAAATGGAGGACATATAGTAGAGGATTTGAGTCCACACTGAGGTTACCTACCCACTGAAAACTATCAACGTCTGTCTAGATTCAGGACTATCCTGTACTATCTAGGTGTGTGAGTAAAGAATAGAAAAGCAGAAGAGGGATGGGAATAGAAGCAGTGTTGGATAGAGAGGTAGTGGGTGCTGGGGGGGAAGGGGGGAGGGTGCAGAAGACAAGACCAGATGACAGGGAGTCACGTTACCTATTTTTGTCACCCATCATGCCTTTCCCTCCCACTCTATCCCCCACACCTACAAGATTCTCTCTCTCTCTCTCTCTCTCTCTCTCTCTCTCTCTCTCTCTCTCTCTCTCTCTCTCTCTCTCACACACACACACACACACACAGTGCGGGGTTAGTAAGGAAGAGCTTCGATCAGAGATAGAGTACGCCTCGGCTAAGTCCCATCAGGTGCAGCTGCTGGTAAACATGATCAGTTACTGGCTATGTAATGGTATGAGCCACTCACACCATGGTAACAAGACGGGTGTGCTGATGACGTTTCGCCCACTCCATGGGCTTTATCAAGTTACAGATAAACCTAGTAAGAGAGGGCGAGAAGATATGTAGTGAGTAGCTGTGAGGTGAAGCAAAAGTGAGGTGAGAGTCAGGTCACTTCAGTTACCAAAACATTCTCTCCCAGTTCTCTGGCAAAAGATTCAGTTAAGTTGTAGAAACCCTTGCTGTAGTTCAGCTTGTTAGAGACGCTGATGAGTACTGCTTCAGGAACTCTCCCTCTCTGGATGTCATCCTTCTTGGCAAGTAGTATTGCAATGCTTTATTAAGTTTTGTGAAAACTGCGTTTGTCAGGTTCTGCTGGCATACTGGGGTTCATTTGTTAGGTTCTGCTGGCATACTAGGGTTCATTTGTCAGGTTCTGCTGGCATACTGGGGTTCATTTGTTAGGTTCTGCTGGCATACTAGGGTTCATTTGTCAGGTTCTGCTGGCATACTGGGGTTCATTTGTCAGGTTCTGCTGGCATACTAGGGTTCATTTGTCAGGTTCTGCTGGCATACTGGGGTTCATTTGTTAGGTTCTGCTGGCATACTGGGGTTCATTTGTCAGGTTCTGCTGGCATACTGGGGTTCATTTGTCAGGTTCTGCTGGCATACTGGGGTTCATTTGTCAGGTTCTGCTGGCATACTGGGGTTCATTTGTCAGGTTCTGCTGGCATACTGGGGTTCATTTGTCAGGTTCTGCTGGCATACCGGGGTTCATTTGTCAGGTTCTGCTGGCATACTGGGGTTCATTTGTCAGGTTCTGCTGGCATACTGGGGTTCATTTGTCAGGTTCTGCTGGCATACCGGGGTTCTAAAATTCGTTTGTGGAGGTCTCTGAATGTCTCGTCTTAGGTAATTTTGTCACAGTTGTTACATTGGTATGGTGTATGCTGTGCAGTAGTTATGGTGATGTCTTTTATGGTAGAGGCAGCATGGGATGGTGTATGTTTACTTAGCATTAGTAATGGTAGTGGGGAGGTTTGTGAAGATGGTAGTGGCAGGTGTGTTTATGTTGACTTCGATGTTCAAGTATGTTGATGTGTTGGGGAGGGAGCAGTCTCTCAATCATGGAAGATACTTGAGAGACGGGTCCTCAGCCTCCACACTTCCATGGTACCTTACTGGAGCGAGAGATACAGGAGGAAATGTTAAATAAACCCAGTGAACACTGTTTGCATCCATGACCAGGACTCTTCAACCTGCTATCAGCAGATATAAGTAATATTAACGGAATAAAGAAGTTTTCAAGAGGGAACTGGATCTCTACCAAGTGGCAGATCAGCCAGGCTGTGATGGCCTGTGGGCCGCTGGCAGGAACAGCCTGGTTGACCAGGCAGACTTGAAGGAAATCTAGCTTTAGACTTGACTGCCAGGTTAAGAACCCTTGGAGCCGTTATCAGGTATGTGAGCCAGCGTGCTGCAGGCAGCAATAGGCTGGTTGATCAAGTTATAAACAGGAAAGGATGGCTTCAGAAAGAGAGTATAAAAAGTGTTGAGTTCTCTCCTAGGTCTTCATAATCCAGATGATCATTGTTACCTACACTCAACCACCCGGCCGCCCACCATACCCACACACCCACCCGGCCGCCCACCATACCCACACACCCACCCGGCCGCCCACCATACCCACACACCCACCCGGCCGCCCGCCCGCCCGCCCACCATACCCTGTACACTGTGTATGTTAGGCCCATATTGGAGTATGCAGCACCAGTTTGGAACCCACACCTGGCCAGACATGTAAAGAAGCTAGAGAAAGTGCAAAGGTTTGCAACAAGACTAGTCCCGGAGCTAAGGGGTATGTCCTACGAGGAGAGGTTAAGGGAAATCGACCTGACGACACTGGAGGACAGGAGAAATAGGGGGGACATGATAACGACATATAAAATACTGAGAGGAATTGACAATGTGGACAGAGACAGAATGTTCCAGAGATGGGACACAGCAACAAGGGGACACAGTTGGAAGTTGAAGACTCAGATGAATCACAGGGATGTTAGGAAGTATTTCTTCAGTCACAGAGTTGTCAGGAAGTGGAATAGTTTGGGAAGCGATGTAGTGGAGGCAGGTTCCATTCATAGCTTTAAGAAGAGGTATGATAAAGCTCATGGCGCAGGGAGAGTGACCCAGTAGCGGCCAGTGAAGAGGCGGGGCCAGGAGCTATGACTCGACCCCTGCAACCACAACTAGGTGAGTACACACACACACACACACACACACACACACACACACACACACACGCACGCACGTACGTCAAGAAATTAGAGAAAGTGCAAAGGTTTGCTACAAGGTTAGTGCCACAACTCAGGGGTCAGTCCTATGAAGAAAGGTTGAGGGAAATAGGACTAACAACACTGGAGGACAGAAGGGTTAGAGGAGACATGATAACGACATACAAAATACTGCGGGGAATCCACAAGGTAGATAGTGACATGATGTTCCAGAGAGGGAACACAGAACAAGGGGACACAACTGGAAGCTGAAGACTCAGATGAGTCAAAGGGATGTTAGGAAGAATTTCTTCAGCCATAGAGTAGTTAGGAAGTGGAACAGTCTAGCGAACGATATAGTGGAGGCAGTAACCATACATAGTTTTAAGACAAGGTATGATAAAGCTCATGGAGCAGAGACCCAGTAGCGGACAGCGAAGAGGCGGGGCCAGGAGCTGAGTCTCCTCCCCTGCAACCACAATTAGGTGAGTACACACACACACACACACACACACACACACACAGTACACAGTACACTTGTGCAGTAGCAACGAGTACATGCTGAGCGTCGTGTTAGCCTGCTGTGTTTACTGTGATGAGCAGTCCTGCTAGCCTGCACTAGGCGGTAGTAGGGTGAGTACTGTTCCACCCTCCTTTCCCTGGCCTCCCCTGTGCTTTCAACCCCCTCTGCCCTCCTCCACCCTCCTCCCCTCTTTCTCCCTGTTAACACTCGTCGTCTCCCGGATCTGAACCAGACTAATTTTTTACTGACTATTAATTTTCTGGTGGATGTGATACTGTGACGCTTCTCAAGTTAAGAAAGAATTGACCCACTTAAAAAGAAAATGGCACGTTTATTTTGTTTTGTGGGGGATACTGTGATAAGATTTGTGTTGCGTTTTGGGGATACTAAGACGTTTTGGGATGGTAATCTTTGTGTGTGTACTCACCTATATGTGGTTGAAGGGGTCGATTCACGGTTCCTGTGTGTGTATGTGTGTGTGTGTACTCGCCTAATTGTGTTGTGAAGGGTTGATTGTTAGCTTCTGGGCCAGCAGCTTAATTGTCAACTTGCTTTGCTGATTTGTGGTCTCTAGAATACAGTCATACCTACTCCTGAAACTGTTTATGATGTCTACTTCCTCTTCCTCTAGTTGGGTGTTCTCGCACAGCTAATTCCTCTGTTCTTCGCTCTTCCCAGTGTGACGTTCTACCTGGTCTCCTTTTTATATAATTTCACTTCTTTTCGATTTACTTTTCTCTAGTCTTTATTGCCTTCTACTTTCTTGCAATTCTCTTGGTGTCTTTCCTAGTTCCTGAGTGAAGACTCTTTAAACCTTGCTTAACTTATTGCGTCTTCTAGCTATTCCATTTCAGTTTTACTCTTCCTTCTTAAGTCTTATTTCCTTTTATTCTCATCTTTTTGTTTCGTGTGGCTGTCTCTTATGCTCTTCATTCTAGACATTTTCAACTGTATTTCTGATTCCCTTCTCACCCTTACATACTTCTTCTTAGCTCTTCTTGTTAGTTTTTGCTCTTCCTTTAAGTCTTGTTTCACACCTCTTCCCCCCCTACCCCCCTCTGGCACACTCTGGTAGGTTGTGATCACTCTTGTGTGATCCCTGGTCTCTTTCATGGTGTAAATCTGTCTGTGGGTTCCTCTCGTCTCGTGAGTTGCCTCTTCATTATCTCTTCTTTTTCCATTCCTCTTTCTCCACTTAACGTCATCCAGGGACCCTCTCATCCCTGTGTTGTTGTCTCGTATTTACTCTCTTTGATTGTGGCTTCACTCATCACCTTTTTTTTCCAGCTTCACCTCAGCCAGGCACTGGAAATACAGCTAGACAAGCCTGGCCCAGGGCCGGGCTGCCACAGTAAGAAAAACTCTGGAAATCCATCAAGGGTATATCAAAGGCATCAAAGTTATGTGATCACTGGTTCTAGCGGTTCATCATATTCATTTTTTTAATGTTTACTCCACTTAAAAGTGAAGATAAGATCTGGTCTCACTGCTCCGTCCTCTTCTTGTATTCTTTTATACTAAACATTGTCATGATGTTTCTCATCATTGCTTCCATCAGTGTTTTATCACCGTATCTCCTGAACGATGTTAGTAGACACAATTTGTCATCACTAGTTTCATGTTGCACACACACACACCTGCATCCACCTATTTGTGGATGCAGGGGTCGATTCACAGCTTCTGCCACTGCCTCTTCCCTGGTCGCTACTATGTCCACTCTCTCCCTGCTCCATGAGCTTTATCGTACCTCTTCTTAAAGCTATGTATGGATCCTGCCTCCACTATATCACTCTCCAGATTGTTCCACTTCCTGACAACTCTGTGACTGAAGAAATACCCTCTAACATCTCTGTGACCCATCTGAGTTTTCAACTTGCAGTTTTGTCCCCTTGTTGTTGTGTCCCATCTCTGAAACATCCTGTTCCTGTCCACCTTGTCAATTCCTCTCAATATTTTATATGTCGTTATGTTCCCTCTTATCCCTCGTGTCCTCCATGGAAACTCATGGACCTCCTGATCTCTCTTGCACTTCTTCCTGCACTAGTATGATCTTGTCCACTGCCATCACAGTGAAGACCTCCCGTATATATTTATTTGCTCGTTCTGGCATTCAGTTTAGCGTTGTGCTCCCTGCCGTTGCATCTCTCATAGTGTGTGGTTACACACCTGTACAACACCTGGGTGTTTTGAACACGTCTCGTCCACCAGTGGCTTTTTTAATTCAATATTGAGGTGATAAACTGGTGACAGAAGATGAGGTAGTCATCCCTGAACCTTGAAGAAGGTATTGTGTGTTATTATAAATGTAATGATGCTCTCACATTGTCTTTATTCACTTCATAATGAGAATGATCATAGCTTCTCTCAGATTTCCTGTTCTTTACTAGCATTGTTGTATTTAATTCTCTAAGTCTGTCCTATCGTCAGCTGGCTTTTCCCGCACTTTCGTGACAGCTGATTTTTCCCGCGCTTATATCAGCTGACTTTTCACACTTTCGTGGCAGCTGACTTTCCCGCGCCTTCTGTCATCTGATCTTCACACGTTTTGTCAGCTGGCCTTCGCGCCAACTTTGTTTTCTTATGGCCTGCAGATGGTGTGACTGACACATGATGCCTTTGCTGTGTACATTATTGTCATGCAACGAGGTCAGTGTGATGCTTGCTCGTGTCTGTCAGGGGAAATATTTAGACATGTCATAGTGGCCGCAAGATATTCTTACCTCGCAATACCATAAATTAAAATCTATTTAAATTTGCTAAAACAATCTCTCTCTCTCTCTCTCTCTCTCTCTCTCTCTCTCTCTCTCTCTCTCTCTCTCTCTCTCTCTCTCTCTCGTGGTTTTACAAAACCTCTTGTAGATGACTTAGTATTAACAGATAATAAGACATAGACATATGTCTTTCAACTACAGAGATGTAAAGACAGGTAGACAGACTTTAGGGGTAAACAGGAGCATGAGAGGGAGGTGGGGGGAGCCACCTTACAGGTGCTCCCACCATTATAGTTAAAGGAATCCACCTTTCTCGTTTATTTTTTTTTTTTTCAAAAATTCCTACTTGCCAATTTGGCTGTTTCAGGTCCCGCTGTGAACCTGGGAATTTTCATTACTATCCTCTACACTAGTCTGTATGCTTTTTTGTTTTTCATGATTTTCTATTTTTTTTTTTTGCTGTATATATATATATATATATATATATATATATATTTATATTCACAGTATTGCTTGTTTTTAGACTGCTTTGGCTTCATGTTTTTTTGCGTATTTGGCTTTCCCTTTTTGTTTTAGTCTGTCAGTTGCGTTTTAATGTGAGATTGGAATAATGGGGACTAAGAGATACTTAAGAGGTTAGAATCTTGGGAGATATTGATGTTGTGGGAGTGAGAGACATGTGGTGAGACTGAGACATGTGTTTATAGTGGGAATAATATGTATCTGAGCTATGACTCCACCCCTGCAACCACATATAGGTGAGTACACACACACACACACACACACACACTAGCTGGGGATGCTTGTTGCACACACCCCGATGGCATGGTGGGTAGCGCTCTTGCTTCACGCACGGAGGGCCCGGGTTCAATTCCCGGCGGGGCCGAAACATTTCGAAGTGTTTCCTTACACACACACACATACATACAACAGGCCTAGTGTCTAATCGACATGTGCCTAGGACAAAATGGTAACTAACACACACTCACACACACACACACATGTACACACACTCCTGCTGATGCAGAACATCAAAATGGTGTACATTCAGTGTACAAAATGGTGTACATTCAGTGTACTGAGCTGGTGTGGGAGCCATTTAAATTAAAGAAGAAACAGAGGGATGGGCACTCTGCTTTTACTTGGATTTAAAAATACAAAAACAAAGGTTTTCGATACAATCGTTGATGAAGGTTAATCTGGAACCACAAAACTTAGCAGAGATTGAAGGAACACTGTAACGACGGTGTGGTATTCTTAAACACACTTCGCAATACACATGGGAATATTTTTCTTCAAGATGAATAACCCTGGAGACTTCTACAGGTACTCTACAAGCTACAGGTAGCAGGATCCCACACGTATCAACCCTGGAAACCTCTACAGGTACTCTACAAGCTACAGGTCACAGGATCCCACAACCCCGATAATGTTTTTAATTAATGTAAATTACCTGTCAGTAGGAATGAGTAATTTCCGGAGAATATTTAGATATGCAAACATTTTAGGGAGAGTAATCAGCAGTGTAAAACCGTGGAAGAGAAAGAAGAGATAAGAGGGAATGGTGCCACAACAAAGAATAATAGACTCTACCCTTTTATTGGAAGACTGGGCTGAGAATCTTGTCTCAAGATGATAAAACAGACGGCTATCAGTATTTAACATGTGGTCTGAGATAAACATCAGGGGGTATAAACGGTGTCATAAGTAGTAAACATATGATCTGAAAGAAACAACTGGGGGGAGGGATATAAACAGTGTCATTATTATTAAACATCAATACATCATCTGGTCGACTTTCAAACTTTTAGTGTTGATGTGTTTCCCCTGTAAGGAAGCTTCGCCTGGTATTAGGTTGTGAGTCAATATGCCAGTTTTATTGATCAGTCTGGTTTCTGAGAAAGAACTGGAGAATGTCTCTTCTGGTCAGCTGTAAGTCAGTGTTTGTGTTCATGGGAGTTATTCCAGGTTAAGATTCTTGTAATCCCTCGCAGACAAATTCACACACACACATAAGTGATGACGTCCAGCTTAAAGCTGACGTCAACAATAGTGATAGCCGCTGTGGTAGGGAGAAATCCACCAGTGTGTGTGTGATAGAAATCCACCAGTGTGTGTGATAGAAAAGATCCGGGGAAGAATCTTCCAAATTGAAGGTAAGATTCTTGTACGTTAAAGCTACGTAATGGTGTTGTACGTGCTGATAACATCCGTGTCCTTAACACCACTGGGGAAGCTACTTATATATTATGCACCCGAAGCTTAAATAAAAATTCATTTTAAACGCTGGTCAATCTTACGTAGAGAAAGTTGGGATTGATTTTAACCTGTATAGGCCCTTGATTGTCTTTTTTTTTTAAGAAAATCGAAAAATTTAAATATTAGTTTTTGTGGATTAATTTCTAAATTCTTCATTCAATTGACTTCATCCCTTTCATCGCTGATAACTTAACAATGTGAATTATGAGCGACTTTAAACTAAATGTAGTGACCTATTTGTGGATGCAGGGGTCGATCCACAGCTCGTATTTAGGATATTGGTCTCTCTGAGATAACAAGCGAAGGCCTCTGCAGTTTGACGTGCTGTTTCTTACTTAAAGGTTTGAATTAGTTTTGGGCTGTGTATGTCCTAATTTGCCATTTTTTTATTGGAATGGAAATATTAGTGTCTGTGATAACTTGTCAATACCTCTTCTGCTTAGCTTTATATCTTTAACACTAATATTTACTGGCATTTACTTATGCCGCACTCTGCACTATTTCTGCTCCTTCCTTGTTGCCTTATCCCTTCTACTTTACTCCTGTTTCCTTCCTGTTACCATATACTTTCTCCATATCTGCTCTCTTACACCTGCTTATCCAATACGGGGATAACTTCTGGGATCGCGCAGCAATCCAAATACATTCAGTTATCTTTGTTGTTACTCTAGTGAAGTTGGGTGGGTAGCCAGGAGGTAGGTGGCTCGGTGTTCTCACCCTGCCTCTTGTAATCACTTAAGTGTGTGTGTCTCCTCCTGGGTGAGTGTCTCCCAGGCCCCGGAGATGCATCTTGGCAGATTAAGGAGGATGAAGGAGATGCCAGGCAGGCCCGCCAGGCTGATACATCCATTTACAAGATGATGTTTTCTCTCTATGTTGGAGGTGATGTCAGGTTGGGGGGGGTGATGTCAGGTTAGGTGGGGGGTGATGTCAGGTGGGGTGGGGGTGATGTCAGGTGGTATGGAGAGGGTGATGTCAGGTGGGATGGAGAGGGTGATGTCAGGTGGGATGGAGAGAGTGATGTCAGGTGGGGTGGAGAGGGTGATGTCAGGTTGGGTGGGGGGTGATGTCAGGTGGGATGGAGAGGGTGATGTCAGGTGGGGTGGAGGGGGTGATGTCTGCTTGGAGAGTATGGGGCATTGTCTGCTTAGGGGTGGAGGCTGGTGGTGTCAATGTGAGGAAAGGAGGGTTGATGTCAATTTGAGGTAGTCAAGGGGTTGATGTCAACTTGAATTTCTCATTTACATTATTAATCTGGTGTCGAACGTGTGTGTGTGTGTGTGTGTGTGTGTATGTATGTATGTATGTATGTATGTATGTGTGTGTGTGTGTGTGTGTGTGTGTGTGTGTGTATGTATGTGTGTGTGTTCCATGCTGGTGCTGGACATCCGAGGACTGTTCCAACATGTATAACGTCCTGAATGATTCCTTCTTCGTATGTCTTAAATGGCTTTCTTAAAATGTGTATCATGCGCCGCCGCTCTTGTACACTTTGGCTGTGCCTCAGAGATATGTTAAGTGTCATGTTATTGAGTGTGAGTGTCCTTCGGAGATATGTTACGTGTCATGTGGGCATCTACATCTGTTTCATTGCTTGGTATTGTTATATTTTCTTGCCTATATTTTGTTTTCCCCGCTCTCATTCCTCCTTCTATTTCCATTTCTTAGCGATTGCTGATGTTAAATGCGTCATTGCTTCTTATCCAGTTTAAAAATCAAGGCTTCCTCTTTATTGGTGGCAAAAAAACAAATGTTCATTATCTACATTTTTAATAATTTTATCAACGTATACTCAGTTATTATTTATTGTATTTTGGTCTTAAATATTTTGCCTTAAATATTTGCCTTAAATATTTGTTCGTGGACTGTATTTTTTCAGCACTGGCATTCATTTTGCCCCTAAATTTTGATTATTAATAATAATTGGAATAAAGTTGTAGTGGGACATCGTTGGCAACTGATGAAACCCGCCAATGAAAAGCCAGGACTGTTATCAACAAGCAAGCAGAAGCACCAATTAAACGTCTTGTGACATTTGGCAGCTTAGCAATAACACAAATCGAGATTGGTGTAATGAATATCGCTGTCGCTTGAGCGTGAACATCAATCATAATGAGTGATGTCTGAAATCTGGGAGGCATCAGCGCCGCCATGCCAATCAGAGCTCTGCAGATTGTGATCGTTGGCAACCGAAGGGTGGAGGGGCGTGGCCTCTCAGCTGTTTTTTGTCAACATTTCATGTCACGTGTTGGCAGTGGAGGCTGCGATGATAATACGCCAGATCCGTAGGAAGTCGCACACATCCTGGAGGAATGGGAGGCTTGATCCGATAAAGGGGAGGGTAGCTTCAATTTCTTGAGTCCGGATTCCCTCAATAGCATCAGGGAATGTCCCCCCCCCCCCATTCCTTGAATAGATAGGGGGAGGAGAATAAGTTTTTCTGGGATGATGAAGGGGGAAGGGATTGCTGGGAGGGATTGGCTGGGATGATGAAGGGGATGGATTGGCTGGGATGATGAAGGGGAGGGATTGGCTGGGATGATGAAGGGGAGGGATTGGCTGGGATGATGAAGGGGATAGATTGGCTGGGATGATACAGGGGAAAAGGGATTAGCGGGGATGATGAGGGGAGGACTTTACTTGGATGGTAACATAGTTAACAGGGAGGAGGAATACGCATCGTTTTTCGGCGGCGTTTAATCTCGGTGAAGTCATGATGTCAGGAGCAGTGTGATGAGGTGTCATGATGTCAGGAGCAGTGTGATGAGGTGTCATGATGTCAGGAGCAGTGTGATGAGGTGTCATGATGTCAGGAGCAGTGTGATGTGTCATGATGTCAGGAGCAGTGTGATGATGTGTCATGATGTCAGGAGCAGTGTGATGAGGTGTCATGATGTCAGGAGCAGTGTGATGTGTCATGATGTCAGGAGCAGTGTGATGTGTCATGATGTCAGGAGCAGTGTGATGATGTGTCATGATGTCAGGAGCAGTGTGATGATGTGTCATGATGTCAGGAGCAGTGTGATGAGGTGTCATGATGTCAGGAGCAGTGTGATGAGGTGTCATGATGTCAGGAGCAGTGTGATGTGTCATGATGTCAGGAGCAGTGTGATGTGTCATGATGTCAGGAGCAGTGTGATGATGTGTCATGATGTCAGGAGCAGTGTGATGATGTGTCATGATGTCAGGAGCAGTGTGATGATGTGTCATGATGTCAGGAGCAGTGTGATGAGGTGTCATGATGTCAGGAGCAGTGTGATGAGGTGTCGAGGCTAGTGTAACTTCATCAAAGTTAGGTGTCGAGGCTACTGTAGCTTCATCAAAGTTAGGTGTCGAGGCTAGTGTAACTTCATCAAAGTTAGGTGTCGAGGCTAGTGTAACTTCATCAAAGTTAGGTGTCGAGGCTACTGTAGCTTCATCAAAGTTAGGTTTCGAGGCTAGTGTACTTCATCAAAGTTAGGTGTCGAGGCTACTGTAGCTTCATCAAAGTTAGGTGTCGAGGCTAGTGTAGCTTCATCAAAGTTAGGTGTCGAGGCTAGTGTAGCTTCATCAAAGTTAGGTGTCGAGGCTAGTGTAACTTCATCAAAGTTAGGAGTCGAGGCTAGTGTAGCTTCATCAAAGTTAGGTGTCGAGGCTAGTGTAGCTTCATCAAAGTTAGGTGTCGAGGCTACTGTAGCTTCATCAAAGTTAGGTGTCGAGGCTACTGTAGCTTCATCAAAGTTAGGTGTCGAGGCTAGTGTAACTTCATCAACGTTAGGTGTCGAGGCTACTGTAGCTTCATCAAAGTTAGGTGTCGAGGCTAGTGTAGCTTCATCAAAGTTAGGTGTCGAGGCTAGTGTAGCTTCATCAAAGTTAGGTGTCGAGGCTAGTGTAGCTTCATCAAAGTTAGGTGTCGAGGCTACTGTAGCTTCATCAAAGTTAGTGTCGAGGCTACTGTAGCTTCATCAAAGTTAGGTGTCGAGGCTAGTGTAGCTTCATCAAGTTAGGTGTCGAGGCTAGTGTAGCTTCATCAAAGTTAGGTGTCGAGGCTAGTGTAGCTTCATCAAAGTTAGGTGTCGAGGCTAGTGTAGCTTCATCAAAGTTAGGTGTCGAGGCTAGTGTAGCTTCATCAAAGTTAGGTGTCGAGGCTAGTGTAACTTCATCAAAGTTAGGTGTCGAGGCTAGTGTAACTTCATCAAAGTTAGGTGTCGAGGCTACTGTAGCTTCATCAAAGTTAGGTGTCGAGGCTAGTGTAACTTCATCAAAGTTAGGTGTCGAGGCTAGTGTAACTTCATCAAAGTTAGGTGTCGAGGCTAGTGTAACTTCATCAAAGTTAGGTGTCGAGGCTACTGTAGCTTCATCAAAGTTAGGTGTCGAGGCTACTGTAGCTTCATCAAAGTTAGGTGTCGAGGCTATGTAACTTCATCAAAGTTAGGTGTCGAGGCTACTGTAGCTTCATCAAAGTTAGGTGTCGAGGCTATGTAGCTTCATCAAAGTTAGGTGTCGAGGCTACTGTAGCTTCATCAAAGTTAGGTGTCGAGGCTAGTGTAGCTTCATCAAGTTAGGTGTCGAGGCTAGTGTAGCTTCATCAAAGTTAGGTGTCGAGGCTAGCTGTAGCTTCATCAAGTTAGGTGTCGAGGCTATGTAGCTTCATCAAAGTTAGGTGTCGAGGCTATGTAAGCTTCATCAAAGTTAGGTGTCGAGGCTATGTAGCTTCATCAAGTTAGGTGTCGAGGCTACTGTAGCTTCATCAAGTTAGTGTCGAGGTGGCTCAGTGGTGTCGAGGCTAGTGTAACTTCATCAAAGTTAGGTGTCGAGGCTAGTGTACTTCATCAAGTTAGGTGTCGAGGCTACTGTAGCTTCATCAAAGTTAGGTGTCGAGGCTAGTGTAACTTCATCAAAGTTAGGTGTCGAGGCTAGTGTAACTTCATCAAAGTTAGGTGTCGAGGCTAGTGTAACTTCATCAAGTTAGGTGTCGAGGCTAGTGTAGCTTCATCAAAGTTAGGTGTCGAGGCTAGTGTAACTTCATCAAAGTTAGGTGTCGAGGCTAGTGTAGCTTCATCAAAGTTAGGTGTCGAGGCTAGTGTAACTTCATCAAAGTTAGGTGTCGAGGCTAGTGTAACTTCATCAAAGTTAGGTGTCGAGGCTAGTGTAACTTCATCAAAGTTAGGTGTCGAGGCTACTGTAGCTTCATCAAAGTTAGGTGTCGAGGCTAGTGTAACTTCATCAAAGTTAGGTGTCGAGGCTACTGTAACTTCATCAAAGTTGAGGTGTCAGAGGAGCTACTGTAGCTTCATCAAAGTTAGGTGTCGAGGCTAGTGTACTTCATCAAAGTTAGGTGTCGAGGCTACTGTAGCTTCATCAAAGTTAGGTGTCGAGGCTAGTGTAACTTCATCAAAGTTAGGTGTCGAGGCTACTGTAGCTTCATCAAAGTTAGGTGTCGAGGCTAGTGTAACTTCATCAAAGTTAGGTAGTCCTCAGAGCCTACTGTAGCTTCATCAAAGTAGTGTAGCTAGTAGCTTCATCAAAGGTGTCGAGGCTACTGTAGCTTCATCAAAGTTAGGTGTCGAGGCTACTGTAGCTTCATCAAAGTTAGGTGTCGAGGCTACTGTAGCTTCATCAAAGTTAGGTGTCGAGGCTAGTGTAACTTCATCAACGTTACTTCTAGGGACAAAAAACACTCTTGAAGAAACTCACTAAGGTAGATGCTGAGAGCTCTTAGGATAAAAAAAAAAAGAAATACCAGGAGCACAACATTTAGTGCAGGTGTTATGGTGTGAGTGAAGATATTGTTATTTGTTGGGTTTTTGATCAACCTTGTAACCAGGTTTGCCGAGTATAAATATTAGGGAGAGGACTGGCGTCGCTCGCTTCCTCCGTAAGTGTAAATTATACTGAGGGATCATCTTGGTTGAGTCTGCTTAGGAGGGTGAAGACGTCTGATCTTCTTGGTGCAGTCACGATTACGTCGTCCACATGGCGTCGGTAAATGACGGTACACGGAATAATGGAGGACAACACTTTAAAGGGGTGTTGCAAGAGGGAGTCTCTGGAGGAAAGTTCAGTGAGGTGCACCGAGTTGCAAGCAGGGCTAAGTCAATCAAGAGAACCATCAGTTTTCCAGCCTAGGAGATTGATGTGAAGTGGGGTACCTTGGTGAAGAGGGGGGTCACGTCCAGGCTGGAGTGTCGCGTGTTAATGTTGCCAGTAACGCTTGGGAATGACTGTGACCTGAGGCGCACCTCCTCTTCCTCCTCCTTCTTATTATTTACTTCACCATTACATTATAATCTGTCCTTCCCATAACAGCTAGAATTCTCTGTGACTTGATCAAGCCCACTGTGTGGGCGAAACGTTATCAATAAATATTTCATACAAGGGCACTTGTCTTTACCAGGTTGTTGGTTTCTGATGCTATCACCTACCTACACTGTACTACACTACTGCAGGACATTGTATTACACTGCAGTGCTCTATCGTACACTGCGGTACACTGCAGTACACTACCATACACTGCGGTACACTACCGTACACTGCGGTACACTACCGTACACTGCGGTACACTACCGTACACTGCGGTACACTACCGTACACTGCGGTACACTACCGTACACTGCGGTACACTACCATACACTGCGGTACACTACCGTACACTGCGGTACACTACCGTACACTGCGGTACACTACCGTACAGTGCGGTACACTACCGTACACTGCGGTACACTACCGTACACTGTCATGCACTAAAATTTGTAGCCGGATTTTTGCTATCTTGAATGGGAGGGTGAGAGTGACAAGCAGTAGGTGCTGGTGGCACTACTAGCATGAGAGAGGAGGCCATGGAAACACTGACGTGGTATTATACAGGTCGAGGCTATCATTGTACCAACACACAGGTCAAGGCTATCATTGTACCAACCTACAGGTCAAGGCTGTCATTATACCAACACACAGGTCAAGGCTGTCATTGTACCAACACTCTTCATTCCACATGTAGAAAATTAACAGCGCTGATGTGGCAGCATTTCTAGAT
The DNA here is from genome assembly GCA_009830355.1 of Cherax destructor. Classification (NCBI taxonomy): domain Eukaryota; kingdom Metazoa; phylum Arthropoda; class Malacostraca; order Decapoda; family Parastacidae; genus Cherax; species Cherax destructor. Next base: position 67,516 of record WNWK01004194.1, on the reverse strand, counting down.
GCCTTATGTGTAATTAAGAGAAGACAATCTTAATGAGTTCAGATCAGATTTACCTCTCATAAAAGCGTGTTAGTTGCTTCGAGGAGACCAGTAGCCCTCACTTCTCACATCATAAAAATCTTTGAAAGAGTGATGAGACGGCAGATTACAAAGTTCATGGACCAGCACAACCAACATAACCCGATTTGGTAAATTAGACACATATGCAACACTTGGGTATCTTTATTGAGGAAACGTTTCGCCACACAGTGGCTTCATCAGTCCATACAAAGGAGAATCGTGAAGAACAGGAGGAGTGTGAGGTTGTCAGGCCCTCAATCTTGAGACGATGTTGTCAGTCCATCAATCTATTCAAGATTGATGGACTGACAACATCGTCTCAAGATTGAGGGCCTGACAACCTCACACTCCTCCTGTTCTTTTACCAACTCGTCGGTTCTCTGAACCATTCATTCACAACATAACCCGAACCAGCATGGCTTTAGAGCGGGTCGATCATGCCTGTCACAGCTGCTGAACCATTATGACAGAATTACGGAGGCATTGGAGGACGACCAAAACGCAGATGTGATTTACACAGATTTTGCAAAGGCGTTTGACAAATGCGATCATGGAGTGATAGCGCACAAAATGAGGGCCATAGGCATTACGGGGAAGGTAGGCAGATGGATTTTTGAGTTCCTAACACAAAGAACACAAAAAGTAGTAGTGAACAGGGCAAGATCCAGCATCAGCGAGGTCAAAAGCTCAGTGCCCCAAGGCACTGTCCTGGCACCTCTGCTGTTTCTCATCCTCATAGCAGACATAGATAAAAACACCCAGCACACTTTTGTATCATCATTTGCAGATGACACTAAAATAAGCATGAAAGTCACTACGGTAGAGGACACTGAAAAATTACAGGAGGACATAAGCAGGGTCTTCCAATGGGCAGTGGAGAACAACATGACGTTCAATGGTGATAAGTTTCAGCTGCTTAGGTATGGAAAAATGAAGAACTCAAAAGGAACACTATATACAAAACGCAAGAGGGTCACCACATAGAACGAAAGGAACACGTAAAGGACTTGGGAATAATTATGTCTGCTGATCTGTCGTTTAAAGACCATAACAAGACAAAGATCACAACAGCCAGGAAGATGACGGGGTGGGTATTGAGAACTTTCAAAACAAGGGAAATAATGCCGATGGTGACACTCTTCAAATCGCTAGTGCTCCCTCACTTAGAATACTGCTCAGTGCTGACGGCCCCGTTCTGTTCAGGAGAAATATCAGAGCTGGAACACATACAGAGATCGTTTACGGCTCACATTGAGCCATTGAAACATCTAAATTATTGGGAACGCCTTCAAGTCTTGAACATGTACTCATTGGAGCGGAGGAGAGAGAGATACATGATAATATATACATGGAAAGTACTTGAGGGCCTGGTCCCAAATCTGCACACTGCCATAACAACATACTGGAGTGAGAGATATGGGAGAAAGTGTAAAATAAACCCAGTGAGGAGCAGGGGTGCGGTGGGGACAATACGGGAGCACTGTATTAACATCCGGGGTCCCAGACTATTCAACATCTTATCAGAAGATATCCGAAACACGGCTGGAACCAGTGTAGAAGCCTTCAAGAGGAAACTGGACAAATATCTTCACCAGGTGCCAGATCAACCAGGCTGTGATGGATATGTGGGGCAGCGGGCCTCCAGCAGCAACAGCCTGGTTGATCAGGCAAGCACCAGACGAGCCTGGCCCATGGCCGGGCTCAGAGAGTAGATACTCTCGAAACTCTTCAAAGGTATATCAAAGGTTGAAGGCAGGTCCCTCGATGCTGGTGATGGCTTCTTGAGTAGAAGGTTGCTCCAAGGTGTGGTTGCTTCATTGCTCCCTTGATTACCTAATTCGGTTTGAAGGCTGTCGATCACACTAGGGTTATCAAGGCTACATGTAACCTGTACACAACCAGTCAAGGATGTTCACAAATATCCCTCACTTGGGAAACTTACGACGACGTTTCGATCCGTCTAGTATCACTGTCAAGACCATTGATAACGATGCACTAGTGATCGAAACGTCGTTATATGATTCATCTGCTAATTGGGGGGTTATTTGTGAATTATTCCAAGGAAGAGTATTGCGACTTTTATCCTTCCGTCAAGGATATTTTAATTTTTAAATCAGGAATGAAACAAATTCTCAGTGTATACACTGTGCACTTATGTTACACTGAATTACAGGTCAAGAGTACACAGGATACAGTATTTTATGCAAACTATTAGTCAACATAATTACGGTGTAGAAATAGTGTGTAGCCGGGGCGGTGGAGAGTCACAGCTGGAGTGCCTAGGAAAGTGCACCTTGTAAAACTACTGAAAACTTATATCTCAGAAAATACAGACGAGCCATTGGAACGTCTGAGAGAATTTGTTGATTCTCAGGATGACAGAGGAGTGTGCGAGAAGACTATGAGAAGAGTATGACAGAGACGGACAAGTCAGAAGCCAGTCAATGTCGTTCTGGTTGGTTTATAACACGGGGTCAGGAGCTGTGTATCAGTCACCTTAAATACAACTCGGTCAGTACGTACACACACGTGCACTAAGACGTGGTGAAGGGAGGCTGGTGTTGACTACCCGCCTCAGCCTTCCCTCTTTAAGTAAGAGAAATATTGGCTTTTGAGCGATACGGGATTTTTGAGGTAAAGCTGGAATGTATGTATGAGTGTGTATGTGCTTTAGTTGTGCTTACAAGGGTTGATTCATAGCTCTTGGTACCGATTCAGAAAGTACAATACCACAGTATGTGGACACGGGACACGAACACGGGGACACGCACACTGGGCCATGCACACTTGAGACACACACGGAGCCAGGCACACTGAGACGCACACGGAGCCAGGCACACTGAGACGCACACGGAGCCAGGCACACTGAGACGCACACGGAGCCAGGCACACTGAGACGCACACGGAGCCAGGCACACTGAGACGCACACGGAGCCAGGCACACTGAGACGCACACGGGGACACTGGCTGCTGTTATGGCCACGCACACACAAGATACTGACTCTCCTCCATTTACATAAAAGTCATTTCTGTATCAAATAAAGACAAGCGTGTTGTGAATATGAGAGCGAGAGGTGGGTGGTAGAGGAGAGGTGGGTGGTAGAGGAGCGGTGGGTGGTAGAGGAGAGGTGGGTGGTAGAGGAGAGGTGGGTGGTAGAGGAGAGGTGGTGGTAGAGAGGTGGGTGGTAGAGGAGAGGTGGGTGGTAGAGGAGAGGTGGGTGGTAGAGGAGAGGTGGGTGGTAGAGGAGAGGTGGGTGGTAGAGGAGAGGTGGGTGGTAGAGGAGAGGTGGGTGGTAGAGGAGAGGTGGGTGGTAGAGGAGAGATGGGTGGTAGAGGAGCGGTGGGTGGTAGAGGAGATATGGGTGGTAGAGGAGCGGTGGGTGGTAGAGGAGATATGGGTGGTAGAGGAGAGGCAAGGATACTTAAAGGGTGTTTCCGGGGGGTCAGCGCCCCCGCGACCCAGTCCTAGACCAGGCCTCCTGGTGGATCAGCTCCTGGCCATCTAGACTGTTGCTGCTAGCCGCACGCAGTCCAGCATACGAACCACAGCCTGGCTGGTCAGACACTGATTTTATGGAACTTGTCCAGTTCCCTCTTGGTAATTTCCCTTACCTTGTGCACGAAGGGAGGGCGTTGAAAAGTCGGGGACCTCTGACACTGATCAAGCCCTCTCTTAACATACTCGTCGAAACCCTGCTATTGATGAGAGGTACTTTGCACCGTCTGCTTTCACATGGAGTGCTTTCGGTGTGCAGGTTTGGAACCAGGCCTTCCAGGATTTTCTAAGTGTAAATTATGACGAACCTTTGTCGCCTACGTTCCATGGAGTACAGTTGAAGGGACTTAAAGCGTCCCTAGTGGTTGAGATGCTTGTGTGTGTATGGAAAGTGAAAGTTCTGTTTTCGTCTTTATGCTCTTCAGCAGTGTCGCCTCTCTTGACGGTAGCCGTCAGTGTAGAGGAGAAATGGAAAGGGTGTGGAGAGGTTTTGAGAGAGGGGAGATAAGAGGTGAGGAGACGGGTAAATAGAGAAGAAATATAGGAATCAAGAAGAGAGGCGGAGGGAGGAGAGAAAGAAGCAAGGAGAAATGGAAAGGAGGACGAGGAAGAGAGCGATAACGATAAGTTGTGAATAATAGAAGCGAGATAAAGATGTGAAGGTAAAGAAAGAGAGGGGAGAGTTAGGGAGAAAGGAGACGTGGGAAGAAAACTAAAGAGTAGGAGAGGAAGAGAAGTAGTGGAAAATGGCAGAAGAGGATAGTGGAGGAAGAGAAAGTGAGAATATAAAGGAGTAAAAGATAAGGAGAGTAATGGGAGGGTTGGAGGAAGAGGAAGTGGGATGGGGGAGAGGGAGGGAGAGGAGAGCCAAATAAGAATGTAATTTCAAAGAAAACTTCAAAACAACAGCAGCAACTTTAGCAATATCAGCAGTTGCATAAATAGGCAGGACGGTGCGAGGCAGCAACTGCAGCAGCAACAGTAGCAGCAGCAGCAACAGTAGAAACAGAAGCAACAACAGTAGCAGTAACACTAGACACAATAGCAGCAACATTGGAAAAACAAGCAGCAGTGTAAACAACAGTAGCAGCAACAGTGGTTACAATAGTAACAACGACAGGAGAGCAACAGCAGTAGGAACAGCATTATCAACAACAGTAGTAACAACAGTCGCAGGAACAGTAGCATCACCAATGGCAACAATAGTAGTAACAGTCGCAGCAACAGCATTATCAACAACAGTCGCAACAGTAGTAGTAACAGTAGCAGCACTAATAGTAACAACAGTAGCAACAGCGTTATCAGCAACAGCACCAGTAGCAACAATACCAACAACAGTAGCAACAGCATTATCAACAACAGTAGCAACACCAGTAGCAACAACAGTAACAACAGTAGCAACAGCATTATCAACAACAGCAACAACACGAGTAGCAACAACATTATCAACAACAGTAGCAACAACAACAGTAGCAACATCTAGACTAGAGGTGTAGTGACTTCTTACGTGATATTCTAGACCCGTGTTTCTACTCTTGCTCCTCCTTGCATTCTTACTTTCTATTCCTTCATATTCTCTCCTTTCATTCTCCTTCCTTCCTTCCCTCCCTCCCTCCCTTCTTCCTTATGTGGAATGCTTGACGATATCCTCTTCGCTTCACTCAAGTCTCCCATTTCAGACTGACACATTTCATTACTTCAGGTATGAAACCCATCCTGTAGGATGGATTGTGACAGGGACACCCATCCTGTAGGATGGGATGTGGCAGGGAAAATCCATCCTGTAGGATGGGATGTGACAGGGAAAAATCCATCCTGTAGGATGGGATGTGACAGGGAAAAATCCATCCTGTAGGATGGGATGTGACAGGGAAACCCAACTAAAGGATGGGATGTGACAGGGAAACCCATCCTATAGGAAGGGATGTGACGGAAAATCCATCCTGTAGGATGGGATGTGACAGGAGAAACCCATCCTATGTGATGGAAACTGACAGGACAAAGAGGTTTCGCTCATATAACTTTGGTATAAGTGAAGGTGGCAGCACACTACCTTGCGGTGTTCCCTTTTAGTTCACATATTACAGAGTGTGCAGGTGGTGAATGATCTTAAAGAGTACTGTTCAGTTGTGACATCTGTGCTGTCTTGTGAAGAGCTGTGAACACACACAACAGTGGACCAGCAGTCGTCAGAACACGTGTGTTCTGAAGAGTACCCTGGTCTCTCTTGTTTTGGAAAGCTCTCATAGTCGAGCCATTTTGACCTTTAAGGCCATAATGGCTGTGTCTGTGTCGTGGGGGTTCGTCAGGAGATATTGGAGTAAGAAATACACACATTGGATGTCTTGGAGGCGTATAATTAAGAGAGTCTTGAGGAGAAGCTCAGGAGCCTTGCCTTGTCCAGTCTATTCCTAGCGGGAACTGACTGCGACGCCTCTGCCTACTGTTCACATGTGATGGGTCTCTTATTATGTCTTCAACCTGTTGCTGTCGTGCTGTGTAAAGGTGTGCCTACACTCTGTATTCAGATGTTTTCATAGAGCAGTGGAAACAGCTAAAAGATCACTTCCGCTTCCTCCTCTTCCTATTCCTATTCCTTTTTGTCTTATTTAACTTGTTTTTATTCCTTTACTTCAGCCTCGTCCTGCTCTTCTTCACTTAGAGGAGCTAATCCTCTAAACCCTCTCCCTCATCTTCCATTTTCACCTCTTATTCCTATTCATCGTCGTTGTCCTGTTACTGCGCCGCCTCCGTCACTTCCTCTCCTCCTTTTCCTCTGTCTTCCTCCCCTCTTCCTCCTTTTCCTCTGTCTTCCTCCCCTCTTCCTCCTTTTCCTCTTGGTGTTTGTGTGTGTATGTATGTACGTATGTGTTATACTGTTAATGTTTTCAGTCTGAGAACCTCCTAGGAGAAGAATACTGATCATCACAGCAACACAAATACAGTTGTAAGAATACTGATCATCACAGCAACACAAATACAGTTGTAAGAATACTGATCATCACAGCAACACAAATACTATTGTAAGAATACTGATCATCACAGCAACACAAATACAGTTGTAAGAATACTGATCATCACAGCAACACAAATACTATTGTAAGAATACTGATCATCACATCAACACAAATACAATTGTAAGAATACTGATCATCACAGCAACACAAATACTATTGTAAGAATACTGATCATCACAGCAACACAAATACTATTGTAAGAATACTCATCATCACAGCAACACAAATACTATTGTAAGAATACTGATCATCACAGCAACACAAATACAATTGTAAGAATACTGATCATCACAGCAACACAAATACTATTGTAAGAATACTGATCATCACAGCAACACAAATACAGTTGTAAGAATACTGATCATCACAGCAACACAAATACAGTTGTAAGAATACTGATCATCACAGCAACACAAATACTATTGTAAGAATACTGATCATCACAGCAACACAAATACAGTTGTAAGAATACTGATCATCACAGCAACACAAATACTATTGTAAGAATACTGATCATCACAGCAACACAAATACAATTGTAAGAATACTGATCATCACAGCAACACAAATACTATTGTAAGAATACTGATCATCACAGCAACACAAATACAATTGTAAGAATACTCATCATCACAGCAACACAAATACAATTGTAAGAATACTGATCATCACAGCAACACAAATACAATTGTAAGAATACTGATCATCACAGCAACACAAATACTATTGTAAGAATACTGATCATCACAGCAACACAAATACAGTTGTAAGAATACTGATCATCACAGCAACACAAATAATATTGTAAGAATACTGATCATCACAGCAACACAAATACAGTTGTAAGAATACTGATCATCACAGCAACACAAATACAGTTGTAAGAATACTGATCATCACAGCAACACAAATACTATTGTAAGAATACTGATCATCACAGCAACACAAATACAGTTGTAAGAATACTGATCACCACAGCAACACAAATACTATTGTAAGAATACTGATCATCACAGCAACACAAATACAGTTGTAAGAATACTGATCATCACAGCAACACAAATACAGTTGTAAGAATACTGATCATCACAGCAACACAAATACTATTGTAAGAATACTGATCATCACAGCAACACAAATACAGTTGTAAGAATACTGATCACCACAGCAACACAAATACTATTGTAAGAATACTGATCATCACAGCAACACAAATACAGTTGTAAGAATACTGATCATCACAGCAACACAAATACTATTGTAAGAATACTGATCATCACAGCAACACAAATACTATTGTAAGAATACTGATCATCACACCAACACAAATACAGTTGTAAGAATACTGATCATCACAGCAACACAAATACTATTGTAAGAATACTGATCACAGCAACACAAATACAATTGTAAGAATACTCATCATCACAGCAACACAAATACTATTGTAAGAATACTGATCATCACAGCAACACAAATACAGTTGTAAGAATACTACTGATCACCACAGCAACACAAATACTATTGTAAGAATACTGATCATCACAGCAACACAAATACAGTTGTAAGAATACTGATCATCACAGCAACACAAATACTATTGTAAGAATACTGATCATCACAGCAACACAAATACTATTGTAAGAATACTGATCATCACACCAACACAAATACAGTTGTAAGAATACTGATCATCACAGCAACACAAATACTATTGTAAGAATACTGATCACAGCAACACAAATACAATTGTAAGAATACTCATCATCACAGCAACACAAATACTATTGTAAGAATACTGATCATCACAGCAACACAAATACTATTGTAAGAATACTGATCATCACAGCAACACAAATACTATTGTAAGAATACTGATCATCACAGCAACACAAATACAGTTGTAAGAATACTGATCATCAAGCAACACAAATACTATTGTAAGAATACTCATCATCACAGCAACACAAATACAGTTGTAAGAATACTGATCATCACAGCAACACAAATACAATTGTAAGAATACTGATCATCACAGCAACACAAATACTATTGTAAGAATACTGATCATCACAGCAACACAAATACAGTTGTAAGAATACTGATCATCACAGCAACACAAATACTATTGTAAGAATACTGATCATCACAGCAACACAAATACAGTTGTAAGAATACTGATCATCACAGCAACACAAATACAATTGTAAGAATACTGATCATCACAGCAACACAAATACTATTGTAAGAATACTGATCATCACAGCAACACAAATACAGTTGTAAGAATACTGATCATCACAGCAACACAAATACTATTGTAAGAATACTGATCATCACAGCAACACAAATACAGTTGTAAGAATACTGATCATCACAGCAACACAAATACTATTGTAAGAATACTGATCATCACAGCAACACAAATACAGTTACAGGTCACGTCAATGGTTTTGGAAAAATATACAGATTAAATTCAGTTATTTTTCTCTTTCATCTTGGCTTAATGTGGTTATTCACTCAACTCCCTCCCCCCCCCCCTCTCTCTCTCTCTCTCTCTTCTCTCTCTCTCTCTCTCTCTCTCTCTCTCTCTCTCTCTCTCTCCCCCTCTCTCTCTCTCTCTCTCTCTTCTCAGACTCCCTCCCACCCGCCCATTCATCTATCTTCTCTCCCCCCCCCTATTCATCTTGCTGAGCTCCACTACTCCCACTTTCACCTTCGCCTCGCCTCTTATTTTCTTTCCCTCTTCTCACAGTCTTTGCCGTTATTGGCTTTCTCTTACCCCTTCACATAACTTTCCCTGGCTCCCTCCCTCCCTTTCCCCGCCTTTCTCTCTCTTTTACCGGCTTCATCCCTCCCCCCCCTCCCTACCTATCTTCTTCCCTGTGATTACATCCTCAGACGTCCCTAGTGTCTGGCGTGGGTCATCTACCTCAGCCTGACAGAGTTCATCACCTCCTCAGGTACAAGATCCATCCTGTGTGACGGCATATGACAGGAAAATAGCCGGTTTTTATTCCCCTTATCTGTAGAACTGTGCTGTGTAGGATTGTATCCCGTTATATATGACTTGTGTAACATTGTTATGCAGAACTGTGTTCTGTGGAGGCGTGTGTTCTGCTGTCAGGTGGAGGTGCGTGTAGTGTGTTCTGTCCTGATACATTGCACTGTTCTCCCTTGCTGTTTCAAGACGCTGGCTTCCTCCTCTGTGTATTATACTGTTAATTACGTGCTCTAGGTCTTTCACTTCGCCGCTAAATCTACTCCTCCCACCCCCAGCACCCACCCTCTGGCACTTTATTGGTTACCTCTGTTGAGGAGACAGGAGAAGTTAGATTAGGAGAGAGGCTTTGATAGGCGAAGCTAGGTTAGGATAGGGGCAGCTAAGTTAGGATAGGTGAAGCTAGGTCACCTAGTGGTACTACAGGCTGGGAAAATATGATGTAATGAGTTAAATATTGCTTTCTCTTACAAGATGGTTTCAAATGCTTCTCTGGTTTGTTTAGTATTGTAATAATAATAATAATAATAATGTTGACAGCTTAAATGACTCTGAACTGCAACATCCCCCCTCCTTCAGAGTGCAGGTGCTGTACTTCCCACCTCAAGGAATGTAACCTCCCCCCCTCCTTCAGAGTGCAGGTACTATACGTCACACCTCCAGGACTGTAACATCCCCACCCTTCCTTCAGAGTGCACTTACTGTACTTCCCACCTCTGGGAATGTAACAGGTACTATACTTCCTACGTCCAGGACTGTAACATCCCCACCCTCCTTCAGAGTGCAGGTACTGTACTTCCCACTTCAAGGAATGTAACATCCCCCTCCCCTCCTTCAGAGTTCAGGTTAGGCTAACCGGTTTCCTTGAAACCCTTCATAAATATTACCTTGCTCACACGCCAGCATCGTTAAGATGAAATTATAGGAGTACTATGTAGTTTTGATGATTCTCCCTGTTGGTTGTTTACACCAGGATCATCATCCTCGTGGGTTGTCTGCTGTGATCTGTCTGCACTGCTGTCTGCTGTTTTCGCTCTTTCTGTTATTCTCAGCAGTTTGCACTTATTAAATAGTTGTCACTTTCCCGTTTGTCTGCTGTGATAAGTGCTTAGTCTTGGTGTAAGGCCTAGGGTGTGTAGCGTGAGTGTAAATGCTTGGGTGTGGGTGCCAGTGCTGTGGTGTGGGGTACCAGGGCTGTGGTGTGGGGTACCAGGGCTGTGGTGTGGGTGCCATTGCTGTGGTGTGGGGTACTAGGGCTGTGGTGTGGGTGCCATTGCTGTGGTGTGGGTGCCAGTGCTTTGTGGTGGGGGGGTACCAGGGCTGTGGTGTGGGTACCAGGGCTGTGGTGTGGGTGCCATTGCTGTGGTGTGGGGTACCAGGGCTGTGGTGTGGGTGCCATGGCTGTGGTGTGGGTGCCAGTGCTGTGGTGTGGGGTACCAGGGCTGTGGTGTGGGTACCAGGGCTGTGGTGTGGGTGCCAGTGCTGTGGTGTGGGTGCCATTGCTGTGGTGTGGGGTACCAGGGCTGTGGTGTGGGTGCCATTGCTGTGGTGTGGGGTGCCAGTGCTGTGGTGTGGGGTACCAGGGCTGTGGTGTGGGTACCAGGGCTGTGGTGTGGGTGCCAGTGCTGTGGTGTGGGTGCCATTGCTGTGGTGTGGGGTACCAGGGCTGTGGTGTGGGTGCCATTGCTGTGGTGTGGGTGCCAGTGTTGTGGTGTGGGGTGCCAGTGCTGTTGTGTGGGTGTCAGTGCTGTGGTGTGGGGTACCAGTGCTGTGGTGTGGGGTACCAGTGCTGTGGTGTGGGGTGCCAGTGCTGTGGTGTGGGGTAACAGGGCTGTGGTGTGGGGTACCAGGGCTGTGGTGTGGGTGCCATTGCTGTGGTGTGGGGTACCAGGGCTGTGGTGTGGGTGCCATTGCTGTGGTGTGGGGTGCCAGTGCTGTGGTGTGGGTACCAGGGCTGTGGTGTGGGTGCCAGTGCTGTGGTGTGGGTGCCAGTGCTGTGGTGTGGGGTGCCATTGCTGTGGTGTGGGGTGCCAGTGCTGTGGTGTGGGTGTCAGTGCTGTGGTGTGGGGTGTATACATACGTCACAAGAGGCCCCACAGCGCCGTGGTTTATGGGCCAGGGAGAGGCGGCTGTTTTTTGCTACTCTCTGGATTGGTGCAAGGAAATCCCCAAGTGTCTCTCTCTCCTTCCCAACTCTCGCAAGCTGTCACTGTGTTGGAGCTGGGTCTGTTGGAGCAGTGAGGGAGAGGTAGGCACCAAGGCCTGTGTCAGTGTGTTGTAACTGTGTTGGAGCACTGAGGGAGAGGTGGGCACCAAGGCCTGTGTCAGTGTGTTGTAACTGTGTTGGAGCAGTGAGGGAGAGGTGGGCACCAAGACCTGTGTCAGTGTTGTAACTGTGTTGGAGCAGTGAGGGAGAGGTGGGCACCAAGACCTGTGTCAGTGTTGTAACTGTGTATCATCTCCAGCGTCACCACCACCTTTCACACAAACCTAACTTGGTGTCCTGGGTAAGCCTAACTTGGTGTCCTGGGTAAGCCTAACTTGGTGTCCTGGGTAAACCTAACTTGGTGCCTGGGTAAGCCTAACTTGGTGCCCTGGGTAAGCCTAACTTGGTGCCTGGGTAAACCTAACTTGGTGCCTGGGTAAACCTAACTTGGTGTCCTGGGTAAACCTAACTTGGTGCCTGGGTAAACCTAACTTGGTGCCTGGGTAAACCTAACTTGGTGTCCTGGGTAAACCTAACTTGGTGTCCTGGGTAAACCTAACTTGGTGTCCTGGGTAAACCTAACTTGGTGTCCTGGGTAAACCTAACTTGGTGCCCTGGGTAAACCTAACTGTGCCCTGTAAACTCCTAACTATGTGTCCTGGTAAACCTAACTGGTGTCTGTAAGACTAACTTGGTGTCCTGGGTAAACCTAACTTGGTTCTTGGGTAAACCTAACTTGGTGCCCTGGGTAAACCTAACTTGATGCCCTGATAAACCTGATAACCCGCATCTTACTAACACTCACCACCACCTTTCACACAAACCTAACTTGGTGTCCTGGGTAAACCTAACTTGGTGTCCTGGGTAAGCCTAACTTGGTGTCCTGGGTAAACCTAACTTGGTGTCCTGGGTAAACCTAACTTGGTGCCCTGGGTAAGCCTAACTTGGTGCCCTGGGTAAACCTAACTTGGTGTCCTGGGTAAACCTAACTTGGTGGCCTGGGTAAGCCTAACTTGGTGTCCTGGGTAAACCTAACTTGGTGTCCTGGGTAAACCTAACTTGGTGCCCTGGGTAAGCCTAACTTGGTGTCCTGGGTAAACCTAACTTGGTGTCCTGGGTAAACCTAACTTGGTGTCCTGGGTAAACCTAACTTGGTGTCCTGGGTAAACCTAACTTGGTGCCCTGGGTAAACCTAACTTGGTGCCCTGGGTAAGCCTAACTTGGTGTCCTGGGTAAACCTAACTTGGTGTCCTGGGTAAACCTAACTTGGTGTCCTGGGTAAACCTAACTTGGTGTCTTGGGTAAACCTAACTTGGTGCCCTGGGTAAACCTAACTTGATGCCCTGGATAAACCTGATAACCCGCATCTTACTAACACTCGTAACACTACCAAATATTAAACTAACTTTTATTAAAACTGAAACAAATAGTGTTTAATGAACTATCTGAGTGTTTCAAAGTTTTTAACGGGGTTTACTAAGATTTATCAGGGTTTACCAGGGTCTGTTATGGTTTACCTGGGTTTACAACTGTTTATTCCAGTTTTATTTATGCGATTTACCAGGTTTATCCCTGGCAGATATTGCCAGAGTTTTAACACAACTTTTAAAACATACTTTAACACCTCTGACTACTACCACTGTTACTACCACTGTTACTACCACTGTTACTACCACTGTTACTACCACTGTTACTACCACTGTTACTACCACTACCACCACTGCTACTGCTGCTACCACTACTACCACTACCACCACTGCTACTTCTACTACCACTACTACTACCACCACTGCTACTACTACTACTACCACCACTACTACCACTGCTACTACCACCACTACTACCACTACTACTACTACTACCACTGCCACTACTACCACTACCACCACTGCTACTACTACTACCACTACCACCACTGCTACTACTACTACTACTACCACTACTACTACCACTACCACCACTGCCTGCTACTCTACCACTGCTACTACTACTACTACTACTACTACCACTACTACTACCACTACCACCACTGCTACTGCACTACTACCACTGCTACTACTACTCTACTACTACCCCTCTACTACCACTACCACCACTGCTACTCTACTACTACCACTGCTACTCTACTACTACCACTGCTACTACTACTACTACTACTACCACTACTACTACCACTACCACCACTGCTACTGCTACTACCACCACTGCTACTACTACCACTGCCACTACTACCACTACTATTACCACTGCTACTACTACCACTGCTACTACTACTACCACTACCACCACTGCTACTACTACCACTGCCACTACTACCACTGCTACTACTACTACCACTACCACCACTGCTACTACTACCACTGCCACTACTACCACTACTATTACCACTGCTACTACTACCACTGCTACTACTACTACCACTACCACCACTGCTACTACTACCACTGCTACTACTACCACTGCCACTACTACCACTACCACCACTGCTACTACTACCACTGCCACTACTACCACTGCTACTACTACTACTACTACTGCCACTACTACCACTACTATTACCACTGCTACTACCACTACTACTACCACCACCCTATCCATCATCTTCACCAATTTCACAATCTCCATCACGTCCATCTCGGCTACCATCACCATCATCTCCAACACCATCTCCAGCATCTCCAACACCATTATCTCCATCACCGTCTCCAGCAAGACACACCAGTAGAGCCTCGTCCAAATTCTCTTCAAGGCTTTTAACATAAACACATCGACTGACAGGACACCACCAACCTCCTCTTCCCCCCTCTTTCCCCCTCATCTTCTCCTCCTCCTCTTCTCCTCCTCTTCTCCTCCTCCTCTTCTCCTCCATCATAGTCTTTATTATTCATGTTTTATGATCAACTCAGTAAAACACACACACACACACACACACACACACACACACACACACACACACACACACACACACACACACATCACAAGGACGTTAGGAAGTATTTCTTCAGCCTTAGAGTGGTCAGGAAGTGGAACTGTCTGGAGAACCAAGTGGTAGTGGCAGGGTCCATACATAGTTTTAAGAAGAGGTACGATAAGGCTGTCGTAGCGAAGATGCGGTGGCCAGGAGCTGCGCTCCCTCACTCGTGCAATAGATCCCTACAGCCGCTAGCAGCAACAGTCTGCTTGCTCAGGTGCTCACCAGACAAGTGTGACCTCAATCACAGCTGTAAGAAAAACCGTAACCGGTGACAGGTATGTTACAGGTGTTTGCCCAGTAGCAGGTGTAGCCTCAACTTGTCCCAGGCAGATGTATCCACTAATTCATGGTTGAACATGAGAGTGTAACACTAAGACACATGTTTTAAACTAGTTAAACTTAACATTCATACTCGTGTATTGTCATGTTACAGCTCAGCATCCTCAGGTACTGTAATACGCTCCTTTTGTCAGTACTCTTAAGATGGTTATGTTGAAGCACCTTGTCTTATGCTACAAGTGGAGCCGGAAGGACTGGAGTTTGGGGAGAGTGCCTTATGTTTTACTATCCTGACCTCATCTGAGCAGACAGTGAGTGTAGCAGCAGCAGCAACAACAACAACACAGGCACTGTAACTTAAAGGAGTGGAGGATGGGGAGAGTGCCTTCTAATTTTTTATCTTGACCTCGTAAGTCTAGAGCGGTGGTTCTGGTACGTCTTCACTCCGGAGATGAGAGGGTTGAACTCTCCCTGTGAATGCATTATAAAAATGACCACGAAAAATATACCGTTCAGACCTTGATATGGACAAAAATTATTCATCATTTTTTATTATTGATAATAATTATATTGTCCTGCCTTTTAGAACATTGGATAATATAATTGTAGATTCTTGAGTGGTGTGACACCCTTGACACCCTTGACTTAAGTTGCAGTTGGACTGGGGAGAACAAGTCATCGTGAAGGATGACACTGTTGCCTTGCCACCGGTTGCATAATGTGAGGTTGTGTTAGGGACAGTGTGAGGTTGTGTTAGGGACAGTGTTAGGTTGTGTTAGGGACAGTGTTAGGTTGTGTTAGGGACAGTGTGAGGTTGTGTTAGGGACAGTGTTAGGTTGTGTTAGGGACAGTGTGAGGTTGTGTTAGGGACAGTGTTAGGTTGTGTTAGGGACAGTGTTAGGTTGTGTTAGGGACAGTGTTAGGTTGTGTTAGGGACAGTGTTAGGTTGTGTTAGGGACAGTGTGAGGTTGTGTTAGGGACAGTGTTAGGTTGTGTTAGGGACAGTGTGAGGTTGTGTTAGGGACAGTGTGAGGTTGTTAGGGACAGTATGAGGTTGTGTTAGGGACAGTGTGAGGTTGTGTTAGGGACAGTGTTAGGTTGTGTTAGGGACAGTGTTAGGTTGTGTTAGGGACAGTGTTAGGTTGTGTTAGGGACAGTGTTAGGTTGTGTTAGGGACAGTGTGAGGTTGTGTTAGGGACAGTGTTAGGTTGTGTTAGGGACAGTGAGGTGTGTGACAGTGTTAGGTGGTTAGGACAGTGTTAGGTTGTGTTAGGGACAGTGTTAGGTTGTGTTAGGGACAGTGTTAGGTTGTGTTAGGGACAGGTGTGTTAGGACAGTGTGAGGTTGTTAGGGACAGTGTGAGGTGTTTGACATTATAGTGTTAGGGACAGTGTTAGGTTGTGTTAGGGACAGTGTGAGGTTGTGTTAGGGACATTATGAGGTTGTGTTAGGACAGTGTGAGGTTGTGTTAGGGACAGTGTTAGGTTGTGTTAGGGACAGAAGTGTTAGGACAGGTTATGTGTTAGGACAGTGTGAGGTTGTGTTAGGGACAGTGTTAGGTTGTGT
This sequence comes from Cherax destructor, assembly GCA_009830355.1. Classification (NCBI taxonomy): domain Eukaryota; kingdom Metazoa; phylum Arthropoda; class Malacostraca; order Decapoda; family Parastacidae; genus Cherax; species Cherax destructor. Next base: position 50,917 of record WNWK01004194.1, on the reverse strand, counting down.
TAGGGACAGTGTGAGGTTGTGTTAGGGACATTATGAGGTTGTGTTAGGGACAGTGTGAGGTTGTGTTAGGGACAGTGTTAGGTTGTGTTAGGGACAGTGTTAGGTTTTGTTAGGGACATTATGAGGTTGTGTTAGGGACAGTGTGTGAAAGGTTTGTGTTAGGGACAGTGTTAGGTTGTGTTAGGGACAGTGTTAGGTTGTGTTAGGGACATTATGAGGTTGTGTTAGGGACAGTGTGAGGTTGTGTTAGGGACAGTGTTAGGTTGTGTTAGGGACAGTGTTAGGTTGTGTTAGGGACAGTGTGAGGTTGTGTTAGGGACAGTGTTACGTTGTGTTAGGGACAGTGTTAGGTTGTGTTAGGGACAGTGTTAGGTTGTGTTAGGGACATTATGAGGTTGTGTTAGGGACAGTGTGAGGTTGTGTTAGGGACAGTGTTAGGTTGTGTTAGGGACAGTGTTAGGTTGTGTTAGGGACATTATGAGGTTGTGTTAGGGACAGTGTGAGGTTGTGTTAGGGACAGTGTTAAGTTGTGTTAGGGACAGTGTTAGGTTGTGTTAGGGACAGTGTGAGGTTGTGTTAGGGACATTATGAGGTTGTGTTAGGGACAGTGTGAGGTTGTGTTAGGGACAGTGTTAGGTTGTGTTAGGGACAGTGTTAGGTTGTGTTAGGGACAGTGTGAGGTTGTATTAGGGACAGTGTTAGGTTGTGTTAGGGACAGTGTTAGGTTGTGTTAGGGACAGTGTTAGGTTGTGTTAGGGACAGTGTTAGGTTGTGTTAGGGACAGTGTTAGGTTGTGTTAGGGACAGTGTTAGGTTGTGTTAGGGACAGTGTGAGGTTGTGTTAGGGACAGTGTTAGGTTGTGTTAGGGACAGTGTTAGGTTGTGTTAGGGACAGTGTTAGGTTGTGTTAGGGACATTATGAGGTTGTGTTAGGGACATGGAGGTTGTGTAGGAAGTGTTGTGTTAGGGACAGTGTTAGGTTGTGTTAGGGACAGTGTGAAGTTGTATTAGGGACAGTGTGAGGTTGTTAGGGACAGTATGAGGTTGTGTTAGGGACTGTGAGGTTGTGTTAGGGACAGTGTTAGGTTGTGTTAGGGACAGTGTTAGGTTGTGTTAGGGACAGTGTGAGGTTGTATTAGGGACAGTGTGAGGTTGTGTTAGGGACAGTATGAGGTTGTGTTAGGGACAGTGTGAGGTTGTGTTGTGTTAGGAACAGTGTGAGGTTGTGTTAGGGACAGTGTGAGGTTGTGTTAGGGACAGTGAGGTTGTGTTAGGGACAGTATGAGGTTGTGTTAGGGACAGTGTGAGGTTGTTAGGGACAGTATGAGGTTGTGTTAAGGACAGTGTGAGGTTGTGTTAGGGACAGTGTTAGGTTGTGTTAGGGACAGTGTTAGGTTGTGTTAGGGACAGTATTAGGTTGTGTTGGGGACAGTGTGAGGTTGAGTTGGGGACAGTGTGAGGTTGTGTTAGGGACATTGTGAGGTTGTGTTAGGGACATTGTGAGGTTGTGTTAGGGACATTGTGAGGTTGTGTTGGGGACAGTGTGAGGTTGTGTTAGGGACAGTGTGAGGTTGTGTTAGGGACAGTGTGAGGTTGTATTAGGGACAGTGTGAGGTTGTGTTAGGGACAGTGTGAGGTTGTGTTGGGGACAGTGTGAGGTTGTGTTAGGGACAGTGTGAGGTTGTATTAGGGACAGTGTGAGGTTGTGTTAGGGACAGTGTGAGGTTGTATTAGGGACAGTGTGAGGTTGTATTAGGGACAGTGTGAGGTTGTGTTGGGGACATTGTGAGGTTGTGTTAGGGACAGTGTGAGGTGTTAGGGACAGTGTGAGGTTGTGTTAGGGACAGTGTGAGGTGTTAGGGACAGTGTGAGGTGTTAGGGACGAGGGGCATCTAGTACCCGGCTCCACGTCTAATTGCTTCCCAGTTTTATTCTTTACTTGTACAAATTTGGAAAAAACCTGACTGGCTTAAATTTATTTTAGAAATTGTTAAAATGACTCTTAGCGGAGTCTGGGTGACGTATTGCTGCCACTGATGCACTGAACACCAGAATACATTGAACCCGCATTGTTGATACAGATGCTTAGCTGGAGAATTATTTACTGTGGGATCAAAATAGTTGTATTGAACATACCCGGCAAATGGTACCAGAGAGAGGATCACACACTCATTTTTCCTCCAGTTCTGGGAAGTATATTTTGTGTTCACTTGCTGAAGACTGATGTCAGGGTGTGAGAGCTGGATCATGCTTGTGTGAGAGCTGGATCATGCGGGTGTGAGAGCTGGATCATGCGGGTGTGAGAGCTGGATCATGCGGGTGTGAGAGCTGGATCATGCGGGTGTGAGCTGGATCATGCGGTGCTGAGAGCTGGATCATGCGGTGTGAGAGCTGGATCATGCGGTGTGAGCTGGATCATGCGGTGTGAGAGCTGGATCATGCGGGTGTGAGAGCTGGATCATGCGGGTGTGAGAGCTGGATCATGCGGGTGTGAGAGCTGGATCATGCGGGTGTGAGAGCTGGATCATGCGGATGTGAGAGCTGGATCATGCGGGTGTGAGAGCTGGATCATGCGGTGTGAAGCTGGATCATGCGGGTGTGAGAGCTGGATCATGCGGGTGTGAGAGCTGGATCATGCGGGTGTGAGAGCTGGATCATGCGGGTGTGAGAGCTGGATCATGCGGGTGTGAGAGCTGGATCATGCGGGTGTGAGAGCTGGATCATGCGGGTGTGAGCTGGAGCATGCGGGTGTGAGCTGGACATGCGGGTGTGAGAGCTGGATCATGCGGTGTGCGGAAGTGAGCTGGATCATGCGGGTGTGAGAGCTGGATCATGCGGGTGTGAGAGCTGGATCACTGTCAGGTGTGAGAGCTGGATCATGCGGGTGTGAGAGCTGGATCATGCGGGTGTGAGAGCTGGATCATGCGGGTGTGAGAGCTGGATCATGCGGGTGTGAGAGCTGGATCATGCGGGTGTGAGAGCTGGATCATGCGGGTGTGAGAGCTGGATCATGGCTAGGGTGTGAGAGCTGGATCATGCGGGTGTGAGAGCTGGATCATGCGGGTGTAGAGCTGGATCATGCGGGTGTGAGAGCTGGATCATGCGGGTGTGAGAGCTGGATCATGCGGGTGTGAGAGCTGGATCATGCGGGTGTGAGAGCTGGATCATGCGGGTGTGAGAGCTGGATCATGCGTGTGAGGCTGGATCAGGTGAGAGCTGGATCATGCGGGTGTGAGGAGCTGGAGCATGCGGGTGTGAGAGCTGGATCATGCGGGTGTGAGAGCTGGATCATGCAGGGTTGTGGACTGACGGACTCCAGGGTGAGAGCTGGATTCTCCTACATCTTCCCTGTCTTTGTATTGGCTAGAGCACTGGCTGGCAGAAATACTTTCTCAGAAGATTGAAAGGACTGTACACACTCCAGGACTCGATTACCACATTTCATCATCTTCCATCGTTTTCTTCAGATTGGACTGAAGAAGCCACTGGCTGGCGAAACGTTTCCTCGATGAAGATTCCGAAATGTTGCACAAGTATCTCTCTTCAACTTTAAGAGATTCTCCAGTGAAATTTGCTGGAGAATCTTTCCTTCGCCAGTTGTCTAGTTCTTCAAGACTTGATCTGAGACAATCAAGTGGAACATTGTTGTATCCCTGGACTTGACACTGTTTATTCTGGTGTCCAAATATTCACCCGTTCCCACAGTATATCATCGAAGTAATTCACAAGATGTTCCTTACCTTGTATTTCCTGAAACAACTTAAACTGTGACCAGTGTTGCAGCACTTGAGTGCCACCGTCCTGGAGAGCCAGCACACACTTACACTTCATGTTCTCGATTCACGTCTTTACAGAGGTGCTTGAAAAGGCGAGAATTTCGAACGACTTTCACGAAGTTGGCACGAGGAGCTTGCAAAGCGGATTAGGGATGGTTTTTGATGGTGGAAAACGATGGGTGTCAATGAATCTGCTGTAGTTTAAAATAAAGGAATTAGCATTGGGTGCAGGGAATGAGAATTATAGAATTTGTGGGAAGAAAAAACACGTTGATGTTGATGTTGACGGAGAGTAAAGAAGACATCATCAACTTGAGACTTGGTAAAAAGAATGAGTTGTTGTTATATCAACAACTCATTCTTTCTACTAAGTCTCAAGCTGATTATATCGTCTTTACTCTCCTTCAATGTCATCTCTTTTCTTCACTCCCACAACATCCCTTTAACCTTCTCACTACCATTGTTTTTGACACTGCTTCCCTTAATTCCCTTACTTTCTGAGGTAAATCTTAGACATGCTTTTGGAACCCCGATATGGATCCCAGCATCTCCGGAGCCCCATCTGTACTCCGTAACAATTTCTCCAAGTGATACCGCCAGGTTTTGTCACATCTGTAGTTGTCATGGCTGTTTTAGGTTGTGTATAACTTACGTATTTATGTCTTATATCACCCGAGAAAACATGTTTCAAAAACAAAAGCATCTGGGAATAAGAACATTCGTTGCAAGACAAAAACACCAGACGAAGATGTGATCTTTTGTATCAGCTGTTGCATTATGTCTTCCGACATTTCAGTAATTCACCTTTCCACCGCGTCAGTCTCTAAAGAAATTTCCTGAATCTTCTTGTCACTTTGCGCCTCGGAGAACCCGCCCTTCCCTTCTTCAACAACACACGCTCTAATTAAAGGTTCACTGATTGTGTGTGTGTGTGTGTGTGTGTGTGTGTGTGGGTGTGTGTTTGATGTGTGGGTGTGGTTTTTTCTTCCTTGTTATTTCACAGGAAGCCTCATAAGGTGCTTCATCTACAGTGAAACACTCTCTCTCTCCGGGAACTCAAGACTTATCCAGCTTCTACAATGTTCACGTCGTTTGTTGTAGTGAGGTTGAATCATTATCAGTTGATGCTTTAGTTCAGTAGGTCTGGTAACATTGTTGCTCAGCACCTTGTAACACAACAAACACTAACATTTCTCACTGTCCTCAGCGAGGTGTGCTGTGTATCAATCAAGGTACTACTAGTACCTTGATTGCAACACTGTGTTCCATAGGTAAAATTGGTCAATTAGCAAGAACTCATTTAAAATTAAGTCCTTTCTAAAATTTTCTATTATACATTTAAAGATATATTTTTTTCATTTATGTTAATGTAAAAATTTATAATTTTTCACCCAAAGAACCTTAGAAAACTTACCTAACCTTATACCCAGCGCAATTTAATTTACCCTAATCCATTTAAATATATTTTAGATAAGTTTACAATAATTTAATAATAAACAAACACAATGAAATATACTTTTTTCGTTAGGTTCAGAATGATTTTTACGAAATTATTGCATACACAAATTTTCGCTTGTCTTATTCGGCAAGAAGAGCGTTGCTATTTAAGCCAAAATTGCAAGTCATACCTGTTCGACACGACATATATATGACCCTTGTGAATAATTGAACTTCATCGTCTCTGAGACAGTGATTTTAAAGCTTATTTTCTCCAAACTTAAATTTGACACCTACAATGCCTTCTTATTTATATAATTTCAGTCCCTCGGATTTTCTTGCAAATTATGCAGATGCCACTAACATGACGTCAACACACTGGGAGGTAGAATAAAGGATGACACGGAAAAGAAATCACAGCAGCGGAGGTGTTGGTCAGTACGTGGAATGTTGAGTTGATGCGTCACCAGCAGCTAGACGTGCACATGCTGAGCTTCCATCGTGTTGATAATAACCGAGAAGCTGTGTAAAAACTGTAAGTTCAGCTCTCTTAGGCAGAAACCTGAGGTTTCATACGTTACCGTTTTGCTGTGAAACAAATTGAAATAGGAAGAAGGACTTTGTGGACTCCCTATTGTGAGAGACCATGGAGCCAGCATGGAAACATTGATGATCAGAGTTCCTATTAATCCTTTCTCAATAAGGATGATTGCTTTTGAGGTAGAGAGAGACGGAAAGAGAGAGATTGAGGCAGAGAGAGATAGAGAGAGTGAGACATTGAGTCAGGGTCAGATAGGAAGGGTAGAGACATGGAGATAGGGCGTGAAGTGTGGGAGAGCGGTTACGTACGTAAACATTCACATCGACCTTTCTGGACATAGCCAAGAGAGCTTTACATAAAATGTGTCCTAGGCTGCACCGTTTGATCTGTCCAGCTCACCGTGGATAGTTTTGTCCGGGCATGCACATGGCTGTTGATTTGCCCAGCCAGACCTCCATAGACAGACAGCTAGATAGAGAGATAAGTCAAGACACTGACACACTAATCTTATACACTTCCGCTCAGAGAGGCAAGTATCATTATAAGTTTATCATCATTATTATTATTATTATTAGTAGTAGTAGTAGAAGTAATATGGGGAAGTGCTAAACTTGTAATGGTCATATAGAGCCACAGAGAGAGAGAGAGAGAGAGAGAGAGAAGAGAGAGAGAGAGAGAGAGAGAGAGAAACAGGCACAGTGTATTATTTCGAGAGGTAGCGGAGGAAGACACCATGCACAGTTTCACTAGTAGGTATGATCCTCTTGATATTTAAACAGGAGAGACCAGGAGCTAAAAATCGATCCTCTTCAAAAACGACTAGGTGAACACAGACGTGAAATAATTTTCCACGTTTCATACTGTGAATTATTATTATTATTATTATTATTATTATTATTATTTATTATTATTATTATTATCGTTGGTATTTTAACAAGGTCTTCTTATCTTCCGCAGGTGAGGGTTGGCTATGGAGAATCATCCTGTTGGCAATATAATCTAAACCAGGTAAGGAGATTTACAATCAGGTGACAGGTGAGGTTTAACTCAGTAAAGGTCAGATAAGGTTATATACCCAGTGAAGTATAATATTTGTCAGGGCAGCCAATGTTGAGTAGGTGTGTGTGTGTGTGTTTGTGTGTGTGTGTGTGTGTGTGTGTGTGGTAATATCGTAGGTAATACTAATCAGACCATCTTCCTTCCTTTCTTCTTCTCGCCTTTTCCTTGCGCTATTATCATGTATATTGAATAGGTGTCGGAGTAAGATATTAACGTCAGTGCGAGAACCATTACGCACTCAACACACTTCTCTTGAAGGCTTCTACTGTTGACGTCCTCTTGAATCCTCATTCTCTTGATGTCCTCTTAAAGGCTTCTTGAATGCTCACTCTCTTGATATCCTCTTCATTGCTGCTGTTGTTGAGGTCCTCTTGTAGGCTCCTACAGTTCGTGTCCTCTTGAAACCTATTAACGCCCTCTTGGAAACTACCCCTGACTTCCAACAGGAGAGAGAGAGAGAGAGAGAGAGAGAGCTTTCTGAACTTCTTTCATAAAGCGTTTACTTCAACATGCTCAGAAGTATGTCTGAATATTTTCTTCCCTTCGCTCATTCCCCCTCACACCTTCCTCTTTCTCATCCATCGGCTCAAGTTTCCTCTCAGGTTGCTTCCTCCCTTTTCAGGCGAAGAGAATAAGGATGCAACAAAGGTAATAGGATTAGAATAATAGGAAGGTGAAATGGTCTGGGACCAAGAGTAACACACCTAGCTTGACTGGGTGCTTGGTTCTTGTAGGATTGTGTGGTTCAGTGGGTTAAGGCGTCATGTGATTTTCGCTCACTACGAGGCAGGGCCAAAACTACGTGGGTTCGAATCCTCGGCTAGTCGCAGTGTTGTTATTGATTCAATACCACTCGTTCGTGGTCTCAATAATATATATATATATATATATATATATATATATATATATATATATATATATATATATATATATATACTGATCTCTGGCCGACGGAGACTCGAACCTACGAACCTCATGACAAGGTACGCAGTGCTTTGCCGACCGTACCACACTGGTCAATACCTTGGCACCCAGCTTCCGCTAGACGTTATTCCAAGGCAGCCAGCTTTCAGGCAGGAGGCTTACAGCTTTCATCTCATCCGCATGCATCGACACAACTAGAGATTTAATGCTAGGAATTCGCAGAGCAGGCGAAATATTCTCACTAACACTGATTTCTGGCCGACGGAGACCAGTGGCAGGTCGGTAAGCACTGCGTACCTTGTCATGAGTTCGTAGGTTCGAGTCTCCGTCGGCCAGAGATCAGTGTTTGTGAATATTTCGCCTGTCTTGCAGGAATTCCTAGTGTGGACTCATAACATATATATATATATATATATATATATATATAATATATATATTATATATATATATATATATATATATATATATATATATATATATATATATTTTTTTTTTTTTAACACATCGGCCGATTCCCACCAAGGCAGGGTGGCCCGAAAAAGAAAAACTTTCATCATCATTCACTCCATCACTGTCTTGCCAGAAGGGTGCTTTACACTACAGTTATAAAACTGCAACATTAACACCCCTACATTTGGTGTTACGTCAGTAAGTTAGGTGTGTGTTGTGGTTGACAGCTAGTAAGAGTCTTATCAGTGGCCGCACACCAAACACTGCATCACTCCCATCACCAAACACATCATTTCTCCTCATTTCTCAAACGCTGTGACGTGCTTGCACATTTTCTGACATTTTCAGTCGGTTCCCTCCCTCCCTCTCCCTCTCATCATCACCTCCCTCTCATCATCACCTCCCTGGCTGGGTATCTTCCTCAAGTGAGCTTCTGTCAGTCATAATGATCGTTCAATGATACTTAAATTGATGTTTACTGAATGACGTTTCCAAGTGATTCTCCATATTTTCTCTTCCCTGTCGACACAGTTTCTCCGCTTTCTGGCCTCCAAGACCCGGTCGTACCTACTATGGAAGCTGTGTATAGTATTTGCCTCCCCTTTTATTTAGCGCATCGTACTTGCGCATTAACCTGAGACCTGGAAGGTGCCTCAGCCTTTCACATTTGTAAGTCTGTCACATTCGTGAATCTTTCACGTTCGTGAATCTTCCACGTTCGTGAATCTTTCACGTTCGTGAATCTTTCACGTTCGTGAATCTTCCACATTCGTGAATCTTCACGTTCGTGAATCTTCCACATTCGTGAATCTGTCACGTTCGTGAATCTTTCACATTCGTGAATCTTCCACATTCGTGAATCTTTCACGTTCATTAATCTGTCACATTCGTGAATCTTCACGTTCATTAATCTGTCACATTCGTGAATCTTCACGTTCGTTAATCTTCCACATTCGTGAGTCTGTCACGTTCGTGAATCTTTCACATTCGTGATTCTGACGCATTCATTAACACTCGCGAATCTTGCATTCTTTAACTTTCGTGAGCCTTACTCATTTTCTTCTGATTCGTGACTTCAGAACTCAGAAAGTTCAGCCACAAGTCTCGTGAATCTCTCAGTTTTGCTCATTATATATATTTTTAATTGTAACCTGTTCTTGGCACGTTATTTATATTGATTAATCGACCTAGGATGAAATTTTTTGGGTTGAATCCTCAGTCTATGTATACGCTAGTGGACCGATGGGTCCTTGTGATCCATGTATATGCACTGTGCCTTATGTTGACACTAGTAGTTCCTCAGACCTCCACCAGGACGGTACTGTGCCTTATGCTGACACTGGTAGTTCCTCAGACCTCCACCAGGGCGGTACTGTGCCGTATGTTGACACCGGTAGTTCCTTAGATCTCCACCAGGGCGGTACTGTGCCTTATGCTGACACTGGTAGTTCCTTAGACCTCCACCAGGGCGGTACTGTGCCTTATGCTGACACTGGTAGTTCTTTAGACCTCCACCAGGGCGGTACTGTGCCTTATGCTGACACTGGTAGTTCCTTAGACCTCCACCAGGGCGGTACTGTGCCTTATGCTGACACTGGTAGTTCCTCAGACCTCCACCAGGGCGGTACTGTGCTGTATATTGACACTAGTAGTTCCTAAGACCTCCACCAGGGCGGTACTGTGTCCCATGTTCATACACAAGTTATGTCTCTGCATATACACTGATAGTTTACATTAATCCCTCTTTTTACCGATGAAAACCTCCTTGACTAGTGGTGTTACAGGTGACATGCAGGTTTATAACACTCGTGTAGGCGATAGACTTTAAACCTAATAAAACAAGCAACTCCTCGTATCACCAGACTTGTACCTGCAGTCTGAAGTGCCTTGTTAACGCCATCGATGCGTTACCACCCTGTCAGTGCTAACGTGTACACTATATTATGTATAGTGATGGTTAGTATGGGATGCTGAGAGCATGGTGTCACTGAGAGCATGGTGGCACTGAGAATATACCTTTGATATACCTTTGAAGAGCTTCCAGAGTTTCACTACTCTCGGAGCACGGCCATGGGCCAGGCTCGTCTCGTGCTTGCCTGGTCAACCAGGCTGTTGCTGCTGGAGGCCCGCTGTCCCACATATCCATCACAGTCTGGTTGATCTGGCACCTGGTGAAGATACTTGTCCAGTTTCCTCTTGAAGGCTTCTACACTGGTTCCAGCCGTGTTTCTGATATCTTCTGGTAAGATGTTGAATAGTCTGGGACCCCGGATGTTAATACAGTGCTCCCGTATTGTCCCCACCGCACCCCTGCTCCTCACTGGGTTTATTTTACACTTCCTCCCATATCTCTCACTCCAGTATATTGTTATGGCAGTGTGCAGATTTGGGACCAGGCCCTCAAGTATTTCCATGTATATATTATCATGTATCTTCCTCCTGTGGCATGGTGGCACTGAAAACACGGTAGCACTGTTCTTGAGACATTGCTCACTCCGAATAGTAACACAGAAACCGTGGTAGTTTTGCAAGCAAGTTGGGTATGCCTAATATCTTTTACAAAGAGAAAAAGTGAACTTATTTCCACATTTCGAAAGTAAAACTTACATTACACATGTTTAATGTCGCCTGCATTGTCTTCCAAGATGAGAATACACCTTCAGAGCTCTCCCTCCCTCTCCTCTCTCTCTCTCTCTCTCTCTCTCTCTCTCTCTCTCTCTCTCTCTCTCTCTCTCACTCTCTCACTCTCACTCGCTACCTACACTTAAGAGTACTTTACTGGTTAAGACATGAGCTCCAGCATTTATTTTATAGTCTTAAGAGTGGTTATTCTGCTAGAGGTCATTTGAAAGCCTTTCCTTCGCAACCTTGCAAGTCGTCTTGCAATATTTATTGTGTACATTTCTTGGCTACTTTTATGTCAGTTGCAAATATTATGTTGAATAGAATATTGCACTATCCATGTCACTCATCAAGGCCTGGCCTGGGACGTGGCTGCAGGGGCGATGACTTCGAAATCATATCCAGGTTTCATGACTGGCCCCTGTGGCACTCTTTTTTTCCTTGGGAAAGGAAGGGGGAGGGGGAAGGGATGTTGGGACTCTTCAATAGATCCCAGCTAACATTATATAAGGTCAAAGTATAAGAAACGGGGCCAGACGAGGTAACACCTTGGGTTCTGAAGGATGTGCAAACAGGCTAAATGCTGATGTAGTGTACATGGACTTTGCAAAGGCCTTCGACAAGTGCGACCTTAGTGTGGTAGCACTCACGTGTACAAGAGGAATAACCGATAAAGCTGGCAGATGGATATCTAACTGCATAACAAATAGAAGTCTGAGAGTAGTAATAAAAAGAGTGAAGTCGGAGGCTGCCATAGTGAAAAGCTGTGTTCCTCAAAGATGGTACTCTTTAAGTCACTTGTTGTTCCAGGCTAGAATACTGCTGCATGCTAACTGTCCTCTTCAAGGCAGGCGAAATTGCTGAACTGGAAAACGTACAGAAAATTTTCACTGCCCATACACATTCAGTTAAACTTCTGAACTACTGGGAATGCTTGAAGTCCCTTGTACTCCTCGGAACATAGGCGAGAAAGGGGCATCATAATTTACACCTGGAAAATCCTGGTCCAGGAACTGATTTAAGGAACTTGTCCATTTTTTCCCTTGAAGACTGTCAGAAGTTTGTTGGTAATTTCCCTTATGCATGGAGGAAGGGCGTTGAAGAGTCGGGGACCTCTGACACTCAGCGAGTTCTCTCTTAGTGTACTCGTCGTGCCTCTGTTCTTTAGTGGAGGTATTATACACCGTTCCTCAAATCAGTTGTTGAGCAGCAGGGGTGTAGAGCACACGTTAAACTGAGGTCAGTGTCCTGGGCGCAACCACCTCCGGAAGACCCGAAAAGTAGATAATCCTCTCTACAAACTCTACAATTTATGCAGTAAATTGAGGGACAAATTATTAAAATTATACGATTTGCCGATATTTAAAAGGTAATACATGAAGTTCAGTTGCTGGAGAACCTGTGGATGTCTCTCTCTCTCTCTCTCTCTCTCTCTCTCTCTCTCTCTCTCGCTCTCTCCCCTCATACACAGTAACACACACGACAGGTGAAGAGGCGGGGCCGGGAGCTATGAATCGACCCCTGCAACCACAGGTGAGTATGCACACATGGTAACACACAGTAACACACAGTAACACAAGGAGCGGTGGTGTTCCTAGTTAAACAATGAACCTTGCCAAGCCACTCGCCACCCGACCTCCCAAATATGTCTACGTTCATAATACCTCTGATACCCACCCACCCTGCCTCCCTCCGTTCATCCCTCCTTCCCTTCCGAACGCCCACCCACCCCGCATATTCTTTCATCTACCCACCCACCAACACGCATGCCCTCTTATTAGACTTTTCACCCACCCACCCATCTCGTCACCCACTCTCTCACCCGCCCACCCACCTCGTCACCCACTCACCCGCCCACCCATCTCGTCACCCACTCTCACTCGCCCACCCATCTGGTCGCCCACCCTCATCCAGCATACAGTCATAACTGGGTGCCATAACCAACCTCATTGTGAGAGTGAGAGGGCCACCTTTGTCAGCCAGGTAGGGGGGTTGGCACTGTTTTGGCACTGACGGGGTGGGGTGAAGGGTGGCACCCACCTCGCCCACTCCTGCCCCGTTTGTCTGGGTGGTGTCACACTGAGTGCCAAGTTGAGACTCAGAGTGCCACCAGCCCGTGGTACAATGCTTGCGTGGGGGCACTGTGTGAGGGAAAGGGGTGAAGGGAATGTGTTAGGGGAGGGGTGGAGGGAATGTGTGTTAGGGGAGGGAGTGAAGGGAATGTGTTAGGGGAGTGGGTGGAGGGATTGTGGTAGGGGAGGGGGCGAAAGGAATGTGGTAGGGAAGGGGGCGAAAGGAATGTGTTAGGGGAGGGGGTGCAAAATCAGCTACTGCAGCACCAACTGCTGCAACACCAGCTCCTGCAACACCAACTGCAACACCAACTGCAACACCAATCATCGTGGGTTTAATCTTCAAAATCAGAGGATTTAACCATTTGACGTTACCGGACTTGGAATCCTGAAGTTAACTTTTTATAAACCAGATATTGTTAAACCAGATATTGTTAAACCAGATATTGTTAAACTATTCTTAAACCAGTAATAGTTAAACCAGATATTGTTAAACTAGATAGTTTTAAACCGGATAATTTATACACCAGATATTTTATAAACCAGATGGTTTATAAAGCAGATTTTTTGTCGCTTTGAAGTTGAAATTGACAGGTTTCAAAATGGTATTTTTTGGCATTTAGAAAATCTTTTTGAAAATCGAACAGATTCCTTGAGACATAATTCAGTTTGTTTCTGAATCAAGGACACTGTGTTTCTGAATCAAGGACACTGTGTTTCTGAATCAAAGACACTGTGTGTTTCTGAATCAAAGACACTGTGTGTTTCTGAATCAAAGACACTGTGTGTTTCTGAATAATGGACACTGTGTGTTTCTGAATCAAGGACACTGTGTGTTTCTGAATAATGGACACTGTGTGTTTCTGAATCAAGGACACTGTGTGCGTTTCTGAATCAAGGACACTGTGTTTCTGAATCAAGGACACTGTGTTTCTGAATCAAGGACACTGTGTTTCTGAATCAAAGACACTGTGTGTTTCTGAATCAAGGACACTGTGTGTTTCTGAATAATGGACACTGTGTGTTTCTGAATCAAGGACACTGTGTGCGTTTCTGAATCAAGGACACTGTGTGTTTCTGAATCAAGGACACTGTGTTTATGAATAAAGGACACTGCTTTTAAATCAAGGACACTGAATCAAGGATACTCGCACTGAATTCTGAAGCTGAACGCTGAATCTTGCAAGCAGCTGAAACCTGCAGCTGGTATTTTGAAATAGGCCTATGTTAGGCTTAAAAATAGTTTTCTAGGCTTCAGATTTATGAAACTTCGATGATGTGAGAACAACTGTAATAACTAGCGAACCAGAGAGCAGAACTAGCGAACCAGAGAACAGAACTAGCGAACCAGAGAACAGAACTAGCGAACCAGAGAACAGAACTAGCGAACCAGAGAACAGAACTAGCGAACCAGAGAGTAGAACTAGCGAACCAGAGAACATAACTAGCGAACCAGAGAGCAGAACTAGCGAACCAGAGAACATAACTAGCGAACCAGAGAGCAGAACTAGCGAACCAGAGAACATAACTAGCGAACCAGAGAGCAGAACTAGCGAACCAGAGAACAGAATTAGCTAACCAGAGAACAGAACTAGCTAACCAGAGAGCAGAACTAGCGAACCAGAGAGCAGAACTAGCGAACCAGAGAGCAGAACTAGCGAACCAGAGAACAGAACTAGCGAACCAGAGAACAGAACTAGCGAACCAGAGAACAGTTATAACATAATTAACGAGCCAAAGAACAGTTATAATTAGCGAACCAGAGAACAGTTATAACATAACTATCGAACCGACGAAGCATTAAATGGGAGGAGTAGTGAACCAGTGAACCAGGGGTCGGCCGACTGAGCGATGCCAGATTAATCTTAGTAAGGTTGATGGGAATTTGTGTGTGCGTGGCGAATATCACGTTTGGGGGGATGTGCGAGTGGACCAGTCTGCAGTGAGTGGCCAAACTAATGCACAATTCCGCTCCAGGCGAGAATTTATATTATTTTTTTTTATGAGAAGCGATGATTTTCCTTTTCCTGATACATGTTTAACACTTGTTTTTCGGGGGTTTTGAGATTCGCAAGATTTGCGTATTTGTGTGTGTGTGTGTGTTTGTGTGTGTGTGTGTTTGTGTGTGTGTGTTTGTGTGTGTGTGTGTGTTTGTGTGTGTGTGTTTGTGTGTGTGTGTGTGTGTGTGTGTGATTGTGTTTGTGTGTGTAATCACCTATTTGTGATTGCAGAGGTCGAGTCACAGCTCCTGACCCCGTCTTTTCGCTGGTCGCTACTAGGTCCTTTCTATCCCTGCTCCATGAGCTTTATCGTATCTCTTCTTAAAGCTGTGTAGGAATCCCGCCTCCACTATATCACTCTCCAGATTGTTCTACCTCCTGACAACTGTATGACTGAAGAAATACTTCCTAACATCCCTGCGACTCATCTGAGGTTTAATCTTTCAGTTGTGACCCTTTGTTGCTGTGTCCCATCTCTGGAACATTCTACCCCTATCCAGTTTGTCAATTCCTTTCAGTATTTTATATGTCGTTATAATGTCTTCCCCTATCCCACCTGTCTTCCAGTGTCGTCAGGTTGATTTTCCTTAACCTCTTCTCGTAGGACATACCCCTTTGCTCTGGGACTAGTCTTCTGCAAACCTTTGCACTTTCTCTAATTTCTTGACGTTCTTGACCAGGTGTGGTTCCATACTGGTGCCGCGTACTCCAATATGGGCGTGACGTACACGGTGTACAGTGTCGTGAATGCCTCCTTACTAAGGTGCCGAAATGCTATTCTTAGGTTCGCTAGTCACTCATATGCTGCAGCAGTTATTTGGTTGACGTGCTTCTCAGGAGATGTGCTCGGTATTGTACTCACTCCAAGATCCTTTTCCTTCCTACCTACCTTGAGTGAAGTTTGCAGCCTTTGGCGGTCTTCTTTGACCTTTCCCAATATTCATGACTTTGCAATTGGTGGGGTTAAACTCCAGAAGCCAGTTGTTGGACCAAGTCTGCAGCCTGCCCAGATCCAATTGTAGGCCTACCTGATCCTCATCCGTTTGAATTCTCCGCATTAGCTTCACATCGTCTGCAAACAGGGACACTTCTGAATGTATCCCTTCGTCATTTCATTCACTTATACCAGAAACAGCACCGGTCCTAGGACTGACCTTGTGGAACCCCGCTCGTCACAGGAGCCCTGTCAGGTATCCTGTCAGGTATCCTGTCAGGTATCCTCTGATCCATTTTGTGTGTGTTCGTGTGTGTGTGTGTGTGTACTCACCAATTTGTGGTTGCAGGGGTTGATTCAAAGCTCCTGGTCCTGCCTCTTTGCTAGTCGCTACTGTGTGCGCGTGTTCCACGGTTCCTTTGGCCCTGTACAGAGCTTTATAATGGCCTGGTTTGGTAGAGTTCTACATGACAGACTGCTGTGATAAACAGAGCGAAACGTCGTCCCGATACAAGGCGACGTATATCAGTCTGTCCTCCCATCGTTTCTCCCTCGGTGGCCGGGGGCGGGAGGGGATGGGGTTGGGGTAGAAGAGGGGAAGGGGGGGTGAAAGGGAGGGGGGGTGTTAGGCGCTATGATTGACCCTCGGAGTTTGTCAGATATGCAAATGATGGCTTGCACCCCCTCCTCTCCCTCTCCCCCCTCTCCCCCCTCTCCCCTTCCTTCATTATCGCCCCCACCTCTCATCAACGGGAATGCTATTCCCGTTGATGAGAGAGGGGACGACATTCCTCATGTGATTCCCGTCGTGTCTAAACCCCCCCACGCTCCCACCTCCTGGAATTGAGGGGAAGGGGGGTCGGAGGATCGGGAATGGTGTCACCCCCTCACCTCCACCACCCCTGCGTGCCATTGTCTGGCACCTTACGGAAGCCTGTTAAATGTTTCACACTCTGCCATGTTGCTGATCTTCCTCTCTTGTGGTTTTCGTAAGTTTGGCAACATTTTTTTTTTTTTTTTTTTTTTTGCATTCGAGGTCTATACCTTTGATGAGTTTCGAGAGTCTTACTACTCACGGAGCCCGGCCATGGGCCAGGCTCGTCTGGTTTGGGTCTGAGAGCGGTCCGCTCTCAGTAAGGTGCTGAAAACCGAATTAAAATTTTAAACAATGCGAAACAGTGATAAATTCTGTAATACAATTCTACAATACACTTCAGTAACACAATTCTATAATACACTTCAGTAACACAATTCTATAATACACTTCAGTAACACAATTCTATAATACACTTCAGTAACACAATTCTATAATACACTTCAGTAACACAATTCTATAATACACTTCAGTAACACAATTCTACAATACACTTCAGTAATACAATTCTACAATACCGTTCAATAATACAATTCTACAATACGGTTCAATAATTCAATTCTACAATACACTTCAGTAATACAATTCTACAATACACTTGAGTGTTGTGTCCGGGGATAGCGTATAGTTGCAGCAGTCAAATAATTGATCCTCAGTTTAAATACCTGGAGTATACCTGGAGGGTGTTCCGGGGGTCAACGCCCCCGAGGCCCAGTCCATGACCAGGCCTCGCGGTGGATCAGGGCCTGATCGACCAGGCTGTTACGCAGCTCACAGAGTACGAACCACAGCCCGGGTGGTCAGGTACTGACTTTAGGAATCTATCCAGCTTCCTCTTGAAGACAGCCAGGGGTCTGTTGGTAACCCCCTTTATTTATGATGGAAAGCTGCTTAATAGTCTTGGGCCCCTGACACTGTATTATCATTTACTGTACTAATGGCGCCCCTACTTTTCATAGGGAGTATGTTGCACCGTCTGTCGAGTCTTTTATTTTCGTAGGGAGTGATTTCTGTGTGCAGATTTGGGACCAGTCCCTCTAGGATTTTCCAGGTGTAAATTATGATTATCTTTCTCGCCTGCGCTCCAGGGAGTACAGGTCAAGGGACTTAAGACCTTCCCAGTAATTAAGGTGGTTGACCGAACTTATATGTGTAGTGAAGGTTCTCTATACATTCTCTATATCTGCAGTGTCACCCTCCTTGAAAGGGGCCGTTAGGGTATAGTAGTATCCCAGCCTAAAGAGAATACGTGACATAAAGAGGATCATCATTGGCTTGGCATCCCTTGTTTTGAAGGTTCTCATTATCCATTCTATCATTTTCCTCGTAGTTGTGGAATTTGCATATAAGCATTTTGGAGTTCTTTAAATGTCTTTAATTGCTTTTAACTCTGTTCTGTACGTACATCTGTTTATATGTGATACAGTATATATATAGACTTGAGTACCTATATAAATGGAAGAGTACGTACTTGTTTTGTCCTCTCCCTCTTTCTACCCTGGCCTCTCCCTCCCTCGTGCCCCCCTGGCCTCTCCCTCCCCTGTGCCCCCCTGGCCTCTCCCTCCCCTGTGCCCCCTGGCCTCCCTGGCCTCTCCCTCCCCTGTGCCCCCTGGCCTCTCCCTCCCCTGTGCCTCCCTGGCCTCCCTGGCCTCTTCCTCCCCTGTGCCCCCCTGGCCTCTCCCTCCCCTGTACCCCCTGGCCTCCCTGCACAACATATTACCTCAGCTTGCCTCAGTCTCACGTCTTGAAAATATTCCTCAGCAATTAACCACTTTAATGGCGCAGCTTAGATCAAGTGGACCTCTTGTCTGGGGTGTTGATGAGGCATGCAAGTTGACCTGGGTCTTAGTGTGGGGAGGTTACGTGTCCTTATATATATATATATATATATATATATATATATATATATATATATATATATATATATATATATATATATATTATATATATCTCAGCCATAAGCCATGTGGGGTAAGTTTAGGAAACTCAATTTCTGGCTTAGCGTTATAAAGGGAATTAGTCAGTCGCTCATCCCGTAATAAGAAAAAACGCAGAAAACAGCATTAATGGCTTAGCCCTGTAATCTAGAACAGCCGTGCCGGAACAGCAAGCGACTCTGACCCCTGCGGAGGGTCGCCGCAGGGGTCTTTCTTGTTAGGAAGAGTCGTTAATGGCGCTTAATACTCGGTTATTGCCTGACCACCCGTGGGCAATACTGGGCTTATGTCCTCCACCCGGTCCACTTATTGTGGTCCAGGTCCAGCGGTGGTGTGGTCCAGGTCCAGCGGTCGTGTGTTTTCGGTCCGGTGGTGTTGTTCCCGGTCCAGTAGTATAGTCATGTTGGTCCAGTAGTACAGTGTTGTTGGTCCAGTAGTACAGTGTTGTTGGTCCAGTAGTACAGTGTTGTTGGTCCAGTAGTATAGTGTTGTTGGTCCAGTAGTACAGTGTTGTTGGTCCAGTAGTACAGTGTTGTTGGTCCAGTAGTACAGTGTTGTTGGTCTAGTAGTACAGTGTTGTTGGTCCAGTAGTACAGTGTTGTTGGTCCAGTAGTATAGTCTTGCTGGTCCAGTAGTACAGTGTTGTTGGTCCAGTAGTAGAGTGTTGTTGGTCCAGTAGTACAGTGTTGTTGGTCCAGTAGTACAGTGTTGTTGGTCCAGTAGTATAGTGTTGTTGGTCCAGTAGTATAGTGTTGTTGGTCCAGTAGTACAGTGTTGTTGGTCCAGTAGTACAGTGTTGTTGGTCCAGTAGTAGTGTTGTTGGTCCAGTAGTAGTGTTGTTGGTCCAGTTGTACAGTGTTGTTGGTCCAGTAGTACAGTGTTGTTGGTCCAGTAGTACAGTGTTGTTGGTCCAGTAGTACAGTGTTGTTGGTCCAGTAGTACAGTGTTGTTGGTCCAGTAGTAGTGTTGTTGGTCCAGTAGTAGTGTTGTTGGTCCAGTAGTAGTGTTGTTGGTCCAGTAGTAGTGTTGTTGGTCCAGTAGTACATTGTTGGTCCAGTTGTACAGTGTTGTTGGTCCAGTAGTACAGTGGTGTTGGTCCAGTAGTACAGTGTTGTTGGTCCAGTAGTACAGTGTTGTTAGTCTAGTAGTACAGTGTTGTTGGTCCAGTAGTACAGTGTTGTTGGTCCAGTAGTACAGTGGTGTTGGTCCAGTAATACAGTGGTGTTGGTGCAGTAGTATAGTGTTGTTGGTCCAGTAGTAGTGTTGTTGGTCCAGTAGTAGTGTTGTTGGTCCAGTAGTACATTGTTGGTCCAGTTGTACAGTGTTGTTGGTCCAGTAGTACAGTGGTGTTGGTCCAGTAGTACAGTGTTGTTGGTCCAGTAGTAGAGTGTTGTTGGTCCAGTAGTAGTGTTGTTGGTCCAGTAGTAGTGTTGTTGGTCCAGTAGTACATTGTTGGTCCAGTTGTACAGTGTTGTTGGTCCAGTAGTACAGTGGTGTTGGTCCAGTAGTACAGTGGTGTTGGTCCAGTAGTACAGTGTTGTTGGTCCAGTAGTAGTGTTGTTGGTCCAGTAGTAGTGTTGTTGGTCCAGTAGTACATTGTTGGTCCAGTTGTACAGTGTTGTTGGTCCAGTAGTACAGTGGTGTTGGTCCAGTAGTACAGTGTTGTTGGTCCAGTAGTACAGTGTTGTTGGTCCAGTAGTACAGTGTTGTTGGTCCAGTAGTACAGTGTTGTTGGTCCAGTAGTACAGTGTTGTTGGTCCAGTAGTAGTGTTGTTGGTCCAGTAGTACATTGTTGGTCCAGTTGTACAGTGTTGTTGGTCTAGTAGTACAGTGTTGTTGGTCCAGTAGTACAGTGTTGTTGGTCCAGTAGTACAGTGGTGTTGGTCCAGTAATACAGTGGTGTTGGTCCAGTAATACAGTGGTGTTGGTGCAGTAGTATAGTGTTGTTGGTCCAGTAGTAGTGTTGTTGGTCCAGTAGTAGTGTTGTTGGTCCAGTAGTACATTGTTGGTCCAGTTGTACAGTGTTGTTGGTCCAGTAGTACAGTGGTGTTGGTCCAGTAGTACAGTGTTGTTGGTCCAGTAGTAGAGTGTTATTTGTCCAGTAGTAGTGTTGTTGGTCCATTAGTACTGTGGTGTTGGTCCAATAGTAGTAGTGTTGTTGGTCCAGTAGTACAGTGTTGGTCCAGTAGTACAGTGTTGTTGGTCCAGTAGTACAGTGGTGTTGGTCCAGTAGTACAGTGTTGTTGGTCCAGTAGTACAGTGGTGTTGGTCCAGTAGTACAGTGGTGTTGGTCCAATACCTTACCTTTGATATACCTTAGAAGAGCTTCGAGAGTTTCTATTCTCTCTGAGCCCGGCCATGGGCCAGGCACGTCTTGTGCTTGCCTGGTCAACCAGGCTGTTGCTGCTGGAGGCCCGCTGTCCCACATATCCGTCACAGCCTGGTTGATCTGGCACCTGGTGAAGATACTTGTCCAGTTTCCTCTTGAAGGCTTCTACAATTGTTCCAGCGATGTTTCGGATATCTTCTGGTAAGATGTTGAATAGTCTGGGACCCCGGATGTTAATACAGTGCTCCCGTATTGTCCCCACCGCACCCCTGCTCCTCACTGGGTTTATTTTACACTTCCTCCCATATCTCTCACTCCAGTATGTTGTTATGGCAGTGTGCAGATTTGGGACCAGGCCCTCAAGTACTTTCCAAGTATATATTATCATGTATCTCTCTCTCCTCCGCTCCAATGAGTACATGTTCAAGACTTGAAAGCGTTCCCAATAATTTAGATGTTTCAATGGCTCAATGTGAGCCGTAAACGATCTCTGAATTTGTTCCAGTTCTGATATTTCTCCTGCCCTGAACGGGGCCGTCAGCACTAAGTGAGGGAGCACTAGCGATTTGAATAGTGTCACCATCGGCATTATTTCCCTTGTTTTGAAAGTTCTCAATACCCACCCCGTCATCTTCCTGGCTGTTGTGATCTTTGTCTTGTTATGGTCTTTAAAAGAAAGGTCAGCTGACATAATTATTCCCAGGTCTTTTACGTGTTTCTTTCGTTCTATTTGGTGACCCTCTTGAGTTTTGTATATAGTAATACAGTGTTGTTGGTCCAGTAGTACAGTGTTGTTGGTCCAGTAGTACAAAGGTGTTGGCCCAGCGGTTCTGTCTCATTCTCTCTCTTCCTACCTCCATTTCTCTTCATTTTATTTCTTCTCTTCCCTCTTCCATCAGTCTCTATCCCTTCCTTACTCTCTCACTCCCACCTTCCTCCCTCCCTCTCTTCCTTCTTCCCTCACAATCCTAGTCCTTCATCCCTCTTCCATCCTCCCTCCCTCCCTGTCTCTCTATCCACCCCTAACCCACTTCCCACCTGCGTTACTTCCAATCTCCTTTTCACACTCCTTTCTCCCACATACTCTCCCCTTCCCTTACTCCCTCACTACTTCTTCTCTTCCTCCCTCCCTCCCTTCCCTTCCTCCTTCCCTCACTACTTCTTCTCCTATTCCTCCCTCCCTCCCTTCCCTTCCTCCTTCCCTCACTACTTCTTCTCCTCTTCCTCCCTCCCTCTCTTCCCTTCCTCCTTCCCTCACTACTTCTCCTCTTCCTCCCTCCCTCCCTTCCCTTCCTCCTTCCCTCCCTCCTTGAGACAGTCGAGATGTGATGTAATTACCAAGGAAGGAAAACCTCTCAGAATATCACTTGCGGGAGTGAGAATGTTGATAGAACAATGATGCAACATCTTATATATATATATATATATATATATATATATATATATATATATATATATATATATATATATATATATATATATATATTATATTATATTATGAAATAGCGAATACGCGATACACAATGCAAAACAACCACGGACGGGGCCTTTCGTGTTGCGATCAACTCATCAGGAGCTTGCAATGTTTCAGAAAAAAGGAGGAATTCCAAGCAGATAAGTTCAGAGAATGCGTCTTTTCTCAAGCAAAGACCTTGTGTGTTCTGCTGACCTTGTGTGTTCTGCTGACCTTGTGTTTTCTGCTGACCTTGTGTGTTCTGCTGACCTTGTGTGTTCTACTGACCTTGTGTATTCTGCTGATCTTGTGTTTTCTGCTGATCTTGTGTTTTCTGCTGACCTTGTGTGTTCTGCTGACCTTGTGTGTTCTGCTGACCTTGTGTGTTCTGCTGATCTTGTGTGTTCTGTTGATCTTGTGTTTTCTGCTGACCTTGTATGTTCTGCTGACCTTGTGTGTTCTGTTGATCATGTGTGTTCTGCTGACCTTGTGTGTTCTGTTGACCTTGTGTGTTCTGTTGACCTTGTGTGTTCTGCTGACCTTGTGTGTTCCGTTAACCTTGTGTGTTCTGCTGACCTTGTGTGTTCTGCTGAACTTGTGTGTTCTTCATTGAGTATAACATTAGCTTGTGGTTAGAGTGCTTACCACAGTCCTTCACCCTCACCCTCTTCCTCTACCTCTTCCCCATCCTCTCTCCCTCTAACCTTCCTCGTCCTCTTGTTCACTCCCCCTTCCTCCTATCACTCCCCTTCCCTCTCCCTCCCCCCTCCCTCACCCCCTCCCTCATACTTCTTCTAGACCGCGTCAAGTGGGCAAGGGAGAGTTCATTTCAGGTCGAGGACCATCTGGCACGGGAGGTGGAGAGGAAGGGAGAATTTGGCCACACTTAAGTGGTAGGTAATGGAAGAGGGAAGAACAAGAGCAAGCAGAGGAAGAGAGAGAGAGAGAGATTAATTAGAGGCACCTAGAGAAAGTGTGAAGGTCAAATAGTAGGAGAGGAAGAAATGAGGTTTGGGAAGTAAAAGGACAAAGAGGAAGTGAGAATAAGAACAAAGGGGAAAAAAGAGTACTGAGGAAGGCATCCTCTTCGTTTATCATTTTCAATATTTCCTCTTCTAAGAGGCTACGCCAGAATCAAGGAGTGCTGGAGCGACTAGTACCTGCCTACAACTCATTACCGATCTAACGAGGCTGTTATGACTTCGTGGGAGTGCTTGCTACCAGCGTCAACAACCTGGCTGATCAGACTGGCGCCCCTTTAAACCATTGATTGTATACGACTCAAGGAGCACTTAAAGCTAACTGGTATTCACAGTTATCATCCAGTCACTGGAATAAAGTGTTTCCTGACGCGGGTCTTCGTCAGATGATGACCCGCAGCTGGAGCTCTTGGTCATCTGACCGAGGCCTTCTGCTGGCTTACCCCTCCACCCCTTTAAAAATTAAGGTTAGTTATAACCGTGAAGTAAGTTAGGTTAGGTCAAATCTTCGGAACACTCTTGGCTTGACCTGACCTTCGTCCGTCCTCTTGACCTTGTCTTGAACTATCTTCTATATTTTCTTCACCTTTTGTGTCTCGTCAGTGTCTTGCCTAGCACGGGCTAGTAGTCATACGTGGTTTTGAAAACAATGCAACATATGGGAATCTCTATTAGGTGTAAGTAGAGGAGTTGAGGTAATCAGTCCCTCAGTCTGGAGTCGATGTGTTCAGTCCATCACTCTTGTAGAAAGTACAGTTATGGCCAGAGAAGTGGCTTATATACTGTAGTCAGGTGAGTGGAAGTAGGAGGCGGGGTCACAGTGGGACCATCCACTAGTGTAAGTAGGTCTTCGTCCAAAGGTTGGACAAGTATTGAAGAATTCCTTGTATCAAGATCTCATGATGTTACAGTGTCTGGCAGATGTGATAAATGGTCTAAACACATCAATTCCAGGCTGAGGGATTGATTACCTCAAACTCCTCGTCTACTCGCACCTTTCTGCTTTGTATTAGACTGATGAAGCCACTGTATGGCGAAACGTTTGTTCAATAAACATTCCCATATGTTGCATAAACGAGCTGGTAGGAGCACTGCAGTGTTTCTTTGTGGGCTCCTGGGTGTCTTGTTTACTTTACCTGGAGTACCTTCCGGGGGTCAGCGCTCCCGCGGCCGGGTTCCAGATCAGGCTACCCTGGTTACTTGTCTGATCGGTCAAGCTGTTAGTGCCCCTCGCCCGCAGTCCAGCGTAGTCACTGCTCATCCCCCCCCCTCCTTTCCTACACTCACTTGTTACTTGACAATGGTTCAGGACTGACCGAAACATCGTCTAAAGTTTCGTTTTTAAATGTCAGTTATTTGTGAATTGTTCCAGTCACGGTATTGTGATTTTTATGTTGAGAAAGTTGAATAACATGAGACCTACACAACTGCTGCCCCTCCCCCTCTCTCTCTCTCTCTCTCTCTCTGGGGTTTGTTCCGGGGGTCAACGACCCCGTGGCCCGATCCCAGACCAGGCCTTCCGGCGGATGACCTGATCAATCAGGCTGTTGGTGTTTGAGGATTTCCTTGTATATGTGTGTGTAGTGTGAGCGTGTGTGTGTGTATATGTTTAGTGCACACATTCCAGAGTCCAAGTACGTGCACATGTGCGCATTTCCGCGCCCATGTGCACGTTCTCCTAGCCGTGTACGTGTGTGTTCCTAAGTCTGTTTAGTGTTGATCACAACATCTGGCCCCCCCTCCCTCCTTCCCTCTTCATCACCCCCTCCCTCCTTCCCTCTTCATCACCCCCTCCCTCCTTCCCTCTTCATCACTCCCTCCCTCCTTCCCTCTTCCACCCCACGTGTTGGCTCAGCTGCCCTTCCAGATATTTCATTAAAGCCTCGGCCATGAGAAGCCTAACGATGAAGCAGCAGCAGCAGCAGCAGCAACAACAGCAGTAGCAGCAGCAACAACAGCAGTAGCAGCAGCAGCAACAACAGCAAGTTTCATCAGGAATATGGGTTACTTGAGAGGTTCACGGGGCTTCCAAGAGACATGAGAAGCCTGGACAAAGTAACAGCAATTTACCATAAGTCAGTCATATTTCAGGAGAGATGGAGGCTTCCAGGAGACATGGAAGAAGAGGAAGAAGCACCAGCCGCTTCCAGCAAGTGAAGGCCATGTTCCAGCAGAAAGAGAGGCTGCCGGGCTGATCTATAGAGGCTTCTAGGAGACGTTGGAGGTCTTGAAGAATCTGTAGCTTCCAGCAAGTCAAAACCATGTTCCAGGAAGGAAGGAAGCTGCCACACAGCTTCATTAATCTCTCCTGGGAGATAGTCTGGGTCTCTTGCAGCACTAGCCGGTTAAGGCCCACTTTTCGGTGTTTCACCGAGAGATGTTTTCATAGAGGCGCACTAGAGAATGTGCAGAGGCCTTAGAAATCTCTGTGGGACTAGATATGTTGCCAGGGGATTCCAGTGGGTTGCATGAAGATCCTCACATGTTCCAGGAATGACCAGCTGTATGGGTGCTGCTGACGGGGAGTTAGAGGGGGGTCCAAGTTGTTTTCGCACGAAAAGCTCACAGGGATGTTATGAACTACTTTTTTGAGAATTAAGGTAAGAGGTAAGTGGAATAATTACGACAGGGCTCGCGAGGCCTGAAATCAGTGAGTAAGACGCATAAAAAAACACAGCACGAGTGGAGTTTGAATCCACGGCGAGTGAGTCGTAAACCTCACTCGCCATCAGTTCAAGCCCCACCCGTGCCTTGGTTTGTTTACAATCGTGTTATTACGATTTCGTGAGTCAGTAAGACGCATGTGCAGCACTGGGGTATCTTTACTGGTGGAACGTTTCGACCTCTCCGCAGGCTTCTTCAAACACTGGAAGAAGTAGATGTTTTAGGAGGTTTCTCAATGTTTACAATTTACTATTGAAGGTCAGGAGCCAATAGCAACGTTATTTCCTTTCCACAATATACATAATGTAGTTCACATTCAATCAAATATTGTTAAGCATTAAAGAAAGTCACTAACATGCTGTGCATTTTGTGCGGTTACACAGACAGAGAGAGAGAGAGAGAGAGAGAGAGCAAGCAACTGAGATTCAGTGGAATTCAGGTCAAAGAGTTAAGTTGGGGAAGGTTATCAGTGTGGCTGGTGTTAGCAGCAGCAGCTCCATGTCTTCTCACTGCCTCTGCAACTTGCTCAGTGTTGTGATGCAGTCTGCTAGATTTTGAAGCTTTGTGGGCAACTTGCAAGGTGGTAAATGTTTGGCGGCGGACTACAAGATGATGAATGTTTAGAGCCAGTTAGAAAGTTAATATTTAGAGCCAGTTAGAAAGTTAATGTTTAGAGATAGTTAGAAAGTTAATATTTAGAGCCAGTTAGAAAGTTAATGTTTAGAGCCAGTTAGAAAGTTAATATTTAGAGCCAGTTAGAAAGTTAATGTTTAGAGATAGTTAGAAAGTTAATATTTAGAGCCAGTTAGAAAGTTAATGTTTAGAGCCAGTTAGAAAGTTAATATTTAGAGCCAGTTAGAAAGTTAATGTTTAGAGCCAGTTAGAAAGTTAATATTTAGAGCCAGTTAGAAAGTTAATGTTTCTAGCCAGTTAGAAAGTTAATATTTAGAACCAGTTAGAGAGTTAATGTTTCTAGCCAGTTAGAAAGTTAATGTTTCTAGCCAGTTAGAAAGTTAATGTTTAGAATCAGTTAGAAAGTTAATGTTTAGAGTGAGACAGAGTTAATATTTAAAGGTAAATGAACAAAGTTTGTTTAGTGTTTAGAAGGCAAAAGAGTTGGTTAATATTTGGTGTTAAAAAAAATCTTTATTTTATTTTCTTCTCTAACAGTCTTCCCACTACAGCCAGCTCTGGTCTGAGACCAGGCCGCGGGGGATTGCTCCCCACTACAGCCAGGCCTGGTCTGAGACCAGACCGGTGGGGGATTGCTCCCCACTACAGCCAGGCCTGATCTGAGACCAGACCGGTGGGGGATTGCTCCCCACTACAGCCAGCTCTGGTCTGAGACCAGGCCGGGGGGATTGCTCCCCACTACAGCCAGGTCTGGTCTGAGACCAGACTGGTGGGGATTGCTCCCACTACAGCCAGGTCTGGTCTGAGACCAGGCCGGGGGATTGCTCCCCACTACAGCCAGGTCTGGTCTGAGACCAGACCGGTGGGGGATTGCTCCCCACTACAGCCAGGTCTGGTCTGAGACCAGGCCGGGGGGATTGCTCCCCACTACAGCCAGGTCTGGTCTGAGACCAGACTGGTGGGGGATTGCTCCCCACTACAGCCAGGTCTGGTCTGAGACCAGGCCGGGGGGATTGCTCCCCACTACAGCCAGGTCTGGTCTGAAACCAGACCGGTGGGGAATTGCTCCCCACTACAGCTAGGTCTGGTCTGAGACCAGGCCGGGGGGATTGCTCCCCACTACAGCCAGGTCTGGTCTGAAACCAGACCGGTGGGGGATTGCTCCCCACTACAGCTAGGTCTGGTCTGAGACCAGGCCGGTGGGGATTGCTCCCCACTACAGCCAGGTCTGGTCTGAGACCAGGCCGGGGGGATGGATTACTCCCCATTACAGCCAGGTCTGGTCTGAGACCAGGCCGGGGGGATGGATTGCTCCCCATTACAGCCAGGTCTGGTCTGAGACCAGGCCGCGCGTGTGTGTAGGGAGGAGGACTGTGGAATTAAAATGACAGTCTCAAACACGATAGTTATCGTTCAGGTGGAGATTTCAAAGTTGAGATAACTCGAGGTCATGAGAACATCCGGGAGGGACAGTTATGGAAAAGTCACGAAATAAATAGGAACAGACATAACAAGGGACACTCTACGCTGAGATTAAAATTATATTTTAATAGTTTACCCATGTAGGCCTTAACTTAAAATACAGATAAACAATGCAGTGTTTGTAGCACTCACAGAAACCCAACCATGGTAGAGAGTGGAGGTATTTATTTTGGGGTGGTGTTGGTGGGTCATTGCTAGAGAGAGTTGGGGAGGGAAGGTGGGGAGGATATATTGCGGTGTGTTGGCATGTCTAGTGGGATCCATTGGTTATGGGAAGGGGTGAAAGTGATGGGGAGGGGAGATAGAGTGATGGGGAAAGGGAGTGAGAGGGATGGGGCAGCAATACGGAGAGAATTGTACCATTCCCTCCCTCCCTCCCTCACCCCTCTCTGCCGCTCAACATACTCTTCAGAATATTCCCTCACTCCTCATGTATTATATTCACTAATTCACATTTTTGTAGTTC
Organism: Cherax destructor; assembly: GCA_009830355.1. NCBI lineage: Eukaryota > Metazoa > Arthropoda > Malacostraca > Decapoda > Parastacidae > Cherax > Cherax destructor. Next base: position 22,285 of record WNWK01004194.1, on the reverse strand, counting down.
ACCACGGTCCTGTTTTCCAGACCTGCACACTACCATACTTGAGTGAGAGATGTAAGAGAATGTGTAAAATAAACCCAGTAAAAGGCAGGGGCGCCGTGGGAACAATAAGAGAACACTGTATCAACATCCGTGGTCCCAGCAGTTATGGGAAACAATACTGAGACAAGTGTAGAAGTCTTCAAGAGGAAACCAGACAAGTGCCTCTTCCAAGTACTGGATCATCTAGGCTGTGATGAGTGTGTATAGACCAGCGGGCCGCCAACAGCAACAGCCTAGTTGATCAGGCAAGCACTAGACAAGAGTGACCCAGAGAAGAGCTTCGAGAGTAGGTAGACTTTCTCGATACCCTGCACACAGAAATCACTCCCTACGAAAACTAAAGACTTGGCAGGCGATGCAACATACCCCCAGTGAAAAGTAGGGGCGCCACTGGTACACTGAGTGTACGGGGCCCAAGACTGTTCAACAGCCTCCCACCAGCCATAAGGGAAATTACCAATAGACCCCTGGTTGTCTTCAAGAGGGAGCTCGACAGATACCTAAAGTCAGTGCCAGATCAGCCGGGTTGTGGTTCGTACGTTGGACTACGTGCGTCCAGCAGTAACAGTCTGGTTGATCAGGCCCTGATCCACCAGGAGGCCTGGTCATGGACCGGGCCGCTGGGGCGTTGATCCCCGGAATACCCTCCAGGTGGGCAGGTAGACCCATCAAAGGTATCCACTCCTCCATCTCTCCCCATCCTTCACTTTCCATATCTCTTCTCCCCATCCTTATCTTCTCCCCATCCTTCTCTTATCCCCATCCTTCTCTTCTCCCCATCCTTCTCTTCTCCCTGTCCTTCACTTTCCATCCCTCTTCCCTTCCCATCCTCCTCTCCCACATTCCATATTTTTCATGGTTGATGGTTGAGGTTAATGGTGCAGAAACAAGCGTTAAATACCACCAATATCCATCAATATATAACGTTCATTATACATCAATATATAACGTTCATTATACATCAATATGTAACGTTCATTATACATCAATATGTAACGTTCATTATACATCAATATAACGTCAGTATACATCAATATGTAACATTATAATCAATAGAACTTATTATACATCAATATAAGTTCAGTATACATAATATATAACGTTATTATACATAAATATGTAACGTTAGTATACCAATATGTAACTTTCAGTATACATCAATATGTAATTCATTACATCAATATGTAACGTCATTATACTAATATGTAACGTTCATTATACATCAATATATAACGTTCATTATACATCAATATATAACGTTCATTATACATCAATATGTAACGTTCATTATACATCAATATATAACGTTCAGTATACATCAATATATAACGTTCATTATACATCAATATGTAACGTTCAGTATACATCAATATATAACGTTCATTATACATCAATATATAACGTTCATTATACATCAATATATAACGTTCATTATACATCAATATGTAACGTTCAGTATACATCAATATATAACGTTCAGTATACATCAATATGTAACGTTCATTATACATCAATATATAACCTTCAGTATACATCAATATATAACGTTCATTATACATCAATATGTAACGTTCAGTATACATCAATATGTAACGTTCAGTATACATCAATATGTAACGTTCATTATACATCAATATATAACGTTCATTATACATCAATATGTAACGTTCATTATACATCAATATGTAACGTTCATTATACATCAATATATAACGTTCAGTATACATCAATATGTAACGTTCATTATACATCAATATGTAACGTTCATTATACATCAATATATAACGTTCAGTATACATCAATATATAACGTTCATTATACATCAATATGTAACGTTCAGTATACATCAATATGTAACGTTCAGTATACATCAATATGTAACGTTCATTATACATCAATATGTAACGTTCATTATACATCAATATGTAACGTTCATTATACATCAATATATAACGTTCATTATACATCAATATATAACGTTCATTATACATCAATATGTAACGTTCATTATACATCAATATATAACGTTCAGTATACATCAATATATAACGTTCATTATACATCAATATGTAACGTTCAGTATACATCAATATATAACGTTCATTATACATCAATATGTAACGTTCAGTATACATCAGTGTATAACGTTCAATATAAAATAGACTAAGATATATGTAGTGTAAAGTAGACTCGAGATACGTCCTGAAAGGTAGACTAGTATTTTATAAGGAAGGACACCTGAAGGGCAATTGATGGACGTTTTCGGGGGTCAACGCTCCCGCAGCCCGACCACAGACCAGGCCTCCTGGTGGATCAGAGCCTGATCAACCAGGCTGTTACTGCTGGCCGCTCTCAAGCCGACGTTCGAACCGCAGCCCAGCTGGTCAGGTACTGATTTTAGGTGCCTGTCCAGCACCTTATATGGAGTGGTTTCAGTGTTATGGTTTGGGACCAGTCCCTCAAGGATTTTTCCAGGTCAGAATTATTATGTTCCTTTCTCGCCTACGTTCAAAGGAGTACAGTTGAAGAGATTTCCAGCATTTCTAGTAGTTTAGATGTTTGAGTGTGTACGAGCAGTGAAAGTTCTCTGTACGTTTTACAGCTCAGCACTCTCCTGCCTTGAAGGTGGCCGTCAGTATACAACAGTATTCCAGCCTGGAGACAACAAATGATTTAAAATAGCATCATCATTGGCTCAGCATCAATTGTCTTGAAAGTTCTAGTTATCCAGCCTATCATTTTCTTTGCGGCAGCAATGTCAACATTGTTGTGGTCCTTGAATGTGAGATCTTCTGACATCATCACTACTAAGTCTCGCACGTGGGAATGATCAGTTATTATTCATTTATATATATTTACCAGGCGAGTGTGACTGACGCGAATAACCCAGCGCCTGGCTGTCAGCCTCTGCTGGAGTTGCTTGCTTCTTTTTTTAACCTTCATTGAAGCAGGCAAACACTGTCAGCTCTTATTGTTTTGGTAATGTCTCCAGCGAGCGTCATTGTCTTTACTCAATCTTATGATTAATATTTGTTTTATGTAAGTCAATACGCACAAGCTTCTCTAATGCTTATGAAGTCTTGAGGCCACAGATAACTTGATCAAAATGTAAAGTTTGGAAAAATATTTAGGATTTAAAAGTGTTTTGGACGTACTTGTATTAATTGTAAGTTACTTTTAGATTAAGGTTATTTTCACCTGTTTTACAAGCTAGACATTATCCTGGTGATGATAATGGAGCAGTCTCCTTTAGTCTTTCATTGTTTACTTGTGTGAAGGTAGAGTGTACAACCAGGGTGTGTAGGAACAACAGTGACTCAGTGTACAACCCGGGTGTGTAGGAACAACAGTGACTCAGTGTACAACCCGGGTGTGTAGGAACAACAGTGACTCAGTGTACAACCAGGGTGTGTAGGAACAACAGTGACTCAGTGTACAACCAGGGTGTGTAGGAACAACAGTGACTCAGTGTACAACCCGGGTGTGTAGGAACAACAGTGACTCAGTGTACAACCAGGGTGTGTAGGAACAACAGTGACTCAGTGTACAACCAGTGTGTGTAGGAACAACAGTAACTCAGTGTACAACCCGGGTGTGTAGGAACAACAGTGACTCAGTGTACAACCCGGGTGTGTAGGAACAACAGTGACTCAGTGTACATCCAGTGTGTGGAGGAACAACAGTGACTCAGTGTACAACCAGGGTGTGTAGGAACAACAATGACTCAGTGTACAACCAGTGTGTGTAGGAACAACAGTGACTCAGTGTACAACCAGTGTGTGGAGGAACAACAGTGACTCAGTGTACAACCAGGGTGTGTAGGAACAACAGTGACTCAGTGTACAAACAGTGTGTGTAGGAACAACAGTGACTCAGTGTACAACCAGTGTGTGGAGGAACAACAGTGACTCAGTGTACAACCAGGGTGTGTAGGAAAAACAGTGACTCAGGGTACAACCAGGGTGTGTAGGAACAACAGTGACTCAGTGTACAACCAGTGTGTGGAGAAACAACAGTGACTCAGTGTACAACCAGGGTGTGGAGGAACAACAGTGATTCAGTGTACAACCAGTGTGTGTAGGAACAACAGTGACTCAGTGTACAACCAGTGTGTGGAGGAACAACAGTGACTCAGTGTACAACCAGTGTGTGTAGGAACAACAGTGACTCAGTGTACAACCAGTGTGTGGAGGAACAACAGTGACTCAGTGTACAACCAGGGTGTGTAGGAACAACAGTGATTCAGTGTACAACCAGCGTGTGGAGGAACAACAGTGACTCAGTGTACAACCAGTGTGCAGGAACAACAGTGACTCAGTGTACAACCAGGGTGTGTAGGAACAACAGTGACTCAGTGTACAACCAGGGTGTGGAGGATCAACATTGACTCAGTGTACAGCCAGTGTGTGCAGGAAGAACAGTGACTCAGTGTACAGCCAGTGTGTGCAGGAAGAACAGTGACTCAGTGTACAGCCAGTGTGTGCAGGAAGAACAGTGACTCAGTGTACAGCCAGTGTGTGCAGGAAGAACAGTGACTCAGTGTACAGCCAGTGTGTGCAGGAAGAACAGTGACTCAGTGTACAGCCAGTGTGTGCAGGAAGAACAGTGACTCAGTGTACAGCCAGTGTGTGCAGGAAGAACAGTGACTCAGTGTACAGCCAGTGTGTGCAGGAAGAACAGTGACTCAGTGACAGCCAGTGTGTGCAGGAAGAACAGTGACTCAGTGTACAGCCAGTGGTGCAGGAAGATTAGTGATTCAGTGTACAGCCAGTGTGGCAGGAAGAACAGTGACTCAGTGTACAGCAAGTGTGTCAGGAAGAACAGTGACTCAGTGTACAGCCAGTGTGTGGATGATGGAATGTTATGTTGCCTTATGCTGATATGATAACTGCTGGATGATGAATAATAACTGCTGGATGATGAATGATAACTGCTGGATGATGAATGATAACTGCTGGATGATGAATAATAACTGCTGGATGATGAATAATAACTGCTGGATGATGAATAATAACTGCTGGATGATGAATAATAACTGCTGGATGATGAATGATAACTGCTGGATGATGAATAATAACTGCTGGATGATGAATGATAACTGCTGAATGATGAATGATAACTGCTGGATGATGAATAATAACTGCTGGATGATGAATGATAACTGCTGGATGATGAATGATAACTGCTGGATGATGAATAATAACTGCTGGATGATGAATAATAACTGCTGGATGATGAATGATAACTGCTGGATGATGAATGATAACTGCTGGATGATGAATACTAACTGCTGGATGATGAATAATAACTGCTGGATGATGAATGATAACTGCTGGATGATGAATAATAATTGCTGGATGATGAATGATAACTGCTGGATGATGAATGATAACTGCTGGATGATGAATAATAACTGCTGGATGATGAATGATAACTGCTGGATGATGAATAATAACTGCTGGATGATGAATGATAACTGCTGGATGATGAATGATAACTGCTGGATGATGAATAATAACTGCTGGATGATGAATGATAACTGCTGGATGATGAATAATAACTGCTGGATGATGAATAATAACTGCTGGATGATGAATGATAACTGCTGGATGATGAATGATAACTGCTGGATGATGAATAATAACTGCTGGATGATGAATGATAACTGCTGGATGATGAATGATAACTGCTGGATGATGAATAATAACTGCTGGATGATGAATAATAACTGCTGGATGATGAATGATAACTGCTGGATGATGAATAATAACTGCTGGATGATGAATGATAACTGCTGGATGATGAATAATAACTGCTGGATGATGAATAATAACTGCTGGATGATGAATAATAACTGCTGGATGATGAATGATAACTGCTGGATGATGAATGATAACTGCTGGATGATGAATGATAACTGCTGGATGATGAATGATAACTGCTGGATGATGAATGATAACTGCTGAATGATGAACAACCTGTCGTCACCTCAGGCACTTGCCCCTCGACTATTTGGGCAATATAACTTGTCAGATCAACCAGGCTGTGATGGCTATGTTGGGCAGCGGGCTTCCAGCAGCAACAGCCTGGTTAACCAGGCTGACACCAGACGAGCCTGGCTCCGGTAGTAGAACTACTCTCGAAACTCAACGAAGGTATATCAAAGGTTTAGTGTGTAGGGTAATTACTGATAATTTTATATTAATTGGCAGACTGGTGATTGTGAGGGGGTTACCCTCATGCCGGTCCGGCACGCTTACGGGTTTAGCGTTTCTCTTTGATTTTTCCTTTTACTAATTTGTGTCTACTTTCTTCTCCACAGGTGAGAAGTGCACCTGAGACACGTACCGTTGTGCACCTCAGGTCAACACTCAACATTGTTTTACCGCTGGTAAGTACTAAACGTACTTTTGACGCAGGTTAGTACTCACCAGTGGCATGTACTCACCTGTGTACTCAACTGCCATGTAACAAGCCCAACCGGTTGTGTCTGCTGTATACCAGAACCATATTATATATATATATATATATATATATATATATATATATATATATATATATATATATATATATATATATATATATATATATATATATACACTTGCAGTAATCCTGAACGAGCGATGAAAGATGCAAATTAATCACAGAGTTGAATAGTAGCTCTAGGTCTTTCGTATTACAATCTACACATCAGGAGCTTGCAAAGTTGCTGATATAGATTAGGAAATCCAGACAGATTCGTTCAGGGGAACGACTCTCTCCAGAATTTATATATATAATCTGTATACAGAGCCGAGAAAATGTTTATAATGTTTTCATTAATCAGCTGATTGGTGGCCGTATTGGTTATTTATGTCGTCCATTGGAAGAGTCGATTACCTAATAAAAGTGATCACGAGAGAGCAGCTGATTCCTTGACATTGATCAGCTGATTCCTTCCAGTTGGCCAGATGATCCCTTGACATTGACCAGGTGATTCCTTCACATTGATCAGCTGATTCCTTCACAATGATAGCTGATTACTTCCCATTGATCAGCTGATCCCTTCACATTGACCAGCTGATCCCTTCCCATTGATCAGCTGATCCCTTCCCATTGATCAGCTGATCCCTTCACATTGACCAGCTGACTTGACCGCCTTACTACACCAACAAGACGAACAACAACAACAGCAATAACAGGAAGATGATCAATAGCAGCACCAAGAACAACACTAACAGGTACACGTCTCAGCTGATCATCCCCTCAGCACTAGGGACCTGAGTTGCTGGCTTCTTGACATATTTTCCAGCTGACTGGAAAATATACGTATATATGTAACAACACTGCAATTAGCCAAGCAGTCGAACCCATGCTGCTTTGGTCCGCCTCATGGTGAGCGAAAACACATGACGCTCTAGTCCACGGGACCACACAATCCTCAAGAATGACGCACCCAGCCAAGCTAGGTGTTGTACCCGTTATCCGAGGACATACGGTGGTGTGGGTGCCTCTGAGCTGATTTCATTCTACTTCCTGTTTGGTGTACTAGTCCAACGAGCAGTATTTTATATTATTATACCCACGAACGAGTGGTATTGATCAATAACAACACTGCGACTAGCCAAGGAGTCGAACCATGCTGCTTTGGCCCGCCTCATGGTGAGCGAAAACACATGACGCTCTAGTCCACGGGAACACACAATCCTCAAGAATGACGCACCCAGGAGTACCAGGCTCATGGTACTCAGTGCTGGAACACACACACCCATCACTATGGTGTGTGTGAGCTCAGTGAGCACAGGGTGAGCCCAGTGAGCACAGGGTGAGCCCAGTGAGCACAGGGTGAGCCCAGTGAGCACAGGGTGAGCCCAGTGAGCACAGTGTGAGCCCAGCGAGCACAGTGTGAGCCCAGCGAGCAGTGTGAGCCCAGCGAGCACAGTGTGAGCCCAGCGAGCACAGTGTGAGCCCAGTGAGCACAGTGTGAGCCCAGAGAGCACAGTGTGAGCCCAGTGAGCACAGTGTGAGCCCAGTGAGCACAGTGTGAGCCCAGCGAGCACAGTGTGAGCCCAGTGAGCACAGTGTGAGCCCAGTGAGCACAGTGTGAGCCCAGTGAGCAGTGTGAGCCCAGTGAGCACAGTGTGAGCCCAGTGAGCACAGTGTGAGCCCAGTGAGCACAGTGTGAGCCCAGCGAGCACAGTGTGAGCCCAGCGAGCACAGTGTGAGCCCAGTGAGCACAGTGTGAGCCCAGCGAGCACAGTGTGAGCCCAGTGAGCACAGTGTGAGCCCAGCGAGCACAGTGTGAGCCCAGCGAGCACATTGTGAGCCCAGTGAGCACAGTGTGAGCCCAGTGAGCACAGTGTGAGCCCAGTGAGCACATTGTGAGCCCAGTGAGCACAGTGTGAGCCCAGTGAGCACAGTGTGAGCCCAGTGAGCACAGTGTGAGCCCAGTGAGCACAGTGAGCCCAGCGAGCACAGTGTGAGCCCAGCGAGCACAGTGTGAGCCCAGCGAGCACAGTGTGAGCCCAGTGAGCACAGTGTGAGCCCAGCGAGCACAGTGTGAGCACAGTGGAGCCAGAGCACAGTGTGAGCCCAGTGAGCACAGTGTGAGCCCAGCGAGCACAGTGTGAGCCCAGTGAGCACAGTGTGAGCACAGTGTGAGCCCAGTGAGCACAGTGCGAGCCCAGTGAGCACAGTGTGAGCCCAGCGAGCACAGTGTGAGCCCAGGAGCACAGTGTGAGCCCAGCGAGCACAGTGAGCAGTGAGCCCAGTGAGCACAGTGGAGCCCAGGAGCACAGTGTGAGCCCAGTGAGCACAGTGTGAGCCCAGCGAGCACAGTGTGAGCCCAGCTGAGCACAGTGTGAGCCCAGGAGCACAGTGTGAGCCCAGAACAGTGGAGCACAGTGAGCCAGTGAGCACAGTGTGCAGCACAGTGTGAGCCCAGTGAGCACAGTGTGAGCCCAGCGAGCACAGTGAGCCCAGGAGCACAGTGTGAGCCCAGCGAGCACAGTGTGAGCCCAGCGAGCACAGTGTGAGCCCAGCGAGCACAGTGTGAGCCCAGCGAGCACTGAGTGTGAGCCCAGCGAGAAGTGGAGCACAGCTAGTGAGCCCAGCGAGCACAGTGTACCCGCGAGCACATGTGAGCACTGAGCACAGTGTGAGCCCAGCGAGCACAGTGTGAGCCCAGCGAGCACAGTGTGAGCCCAGCGAGCACAGTGCGAGATTGAATTTTATGTGAGTTCTCTTATCGTAGACAGGAAGAAAATAGCTGTGATAAATAAAGGAAATGGAGAAAGTTGGTGGGCAGTACAACCAATATTTCTCCTTTTCTCATTTTCTCCTTCGTCTTCTTTCTTTTTCTTCATCTTTATATTATTATTATTTATCTTGTTTTTATTTCTCGTGATTTTTGTTTTGCTTTTCTTCATTTTCTTCTTTATTTTCTCCTGTTCACTGTTGGCTTCTTTCTTCTTCTTCATCTCCTTCTTCCATCTTCTTTCAGTATAACTGGTCAATATTCGCCTTATGATTGGTTCGAAGCTTTCCATCGCTCAGTGATTGGTCTAGATTTTGGTCATCTGGCGCTGTGATTGGTCTAGATCTTGGTCATCTGGCGCTGTGATTGGTCTAGATCTTGGTCATCTGGCGCTGTGATTGCTCTAGATCTTGGTCATCTGGCGCCGTGATTGGTCTAGATCTTGGTCATCTGGCGCTGTGATTGGTTTAAACCTCTGTTTAGATTCTTCAACAAGAAACCTATGTGGAGGGAGGGGCGTGAGCGTATGGAGGGAGAGTGAACACCTTCAATCAGAGCTAAGATACTGAACACCTTCAATCAGAGCTAAGAGAATGAACACCTTCAATCAGAGCTAAGAGAGTGAACACTTTCAATCAGAGCTATGATACTGAACACCTTCAATCAGAGCTAAGATACTGAACACCTTCAATCAGAGCTAAGATACTGAACACCTTCAATCAGAGCTAAGATACTGAACACCTTCAATCAGAGCTAAGATACTGAACACCTTCAATCAGAGCTAAGATACTGAACACCTTTAATCAGAGCTAAGATACTGAACACCTTCAATCAGAGCTAAGATACTGAACACCTTCAATCAGAGCTAAGATACTGAACACCTTCAATCAGAGCTAAGATACTGAACACCTTCAATCAGAGCTAAGAGAGTGAACACCTTCAATCAAGGCTAAAGAACTGAACACGTTGTATCAAGTCTTCTAGACTGAAGGATTCAAGACTTTAAATTACTTGTTCCACAAACTTCAGTAGCAAAGTCGCCTCTGTATTTGACTGAAGAAGAAGTCTGCTGAGCAAGTGAAATGTTTCCAAGTGTTGCCCATGTCTTGAAGCTGCGGTAGTGATGATGAGTGATGTGACAGTTGTGGTAGTGGTGATGAGTGATGTGACAGTTGTGGTAGTGATGATGAGTGATGTGACAGTTGTGGTAGTGATGATGAGTGATGTGACAGTTGTGGTAGTGGTGATGATTGATGTGACAGTTGTGGTAGTGATGATGAGTGATCTGACAGTTGTGGTAGTGGTGATGATTGATGTGACAGTTGTGGTAGTGGTGATGATTGATGTGACAGTTGTGGTAGTGATGATTAGTGATGTGACAGTTGTGGTAGTGGTGATGATTGATGTGGTAGTGATGATGAGTGATGTGACAGTTGTGGTAGTGGTGATGAGAGTGATGTGACAGTTGTGGTAGTGGTGACGAGAGTGATGTGACAGTTGTGGTAGTGGTGATGAGAGTGATGTGACAGTTGTGGTAGTGGTGATGAGAGTGATGTGACAGTTGTGGTAGTGGTGATGAGTGATGTGACAGTTGTGGTAGTGGTGAGGAGAGTGATGTGACAGTTGTGGTAGTGGTGATGAGAGTGATGTGACAGTTGTGGTAGTGGTGAGAGAGTGATGTGACAGTTGTGGTAGTGGTGATGAAGTGATGTGACAGTTGTGGTAGTGGTGATGAGAGTGATGTGACAGTTGTGGTAGTGGTGATGAGAATGATGTGACAGTTGTGGTAGTGGTGAGGAGAGTGATCTGACAGTTGTGGTAGTGGTGATGAGAGTGATGTGACAGTTGTGGTAGTGGTGATGAGAGTGATGTGACAGTTGTGGTAGTGGTGATGAGAGTGATGTGACAGTTGTGGTAGTGGTGATGAGAGTGATGTGACAGTTGTGGTAGTGTTGATGAGAGTGATGTGACAGTTGTGGTAGTGGTGATGAGAGTGATGTGACAGTTGTGGTAGTGGTGATGAGAGTGATGTGACAGTTGTGGTAGTGGTGATGAGTGATGTGACAGTTGTGGTAGTGGTGAGGAGAGTGATGTGACAGTTGTGGTAGTGCTGATGAGAGTGATGTGACAGTTGTAGTAGTGGTGAGGAGAGTGATGTGACAGTTGTGGTAGTGCTGATGAGAGTGATGTGACAGTTGTGGTAGTGGTGAGGAGAGTGATGTGACAGTTGTGGTAGTGGTGATGAGAGTGATGTGACAGTTGTAGTAATGGTGAGGAGAGTGATGTGACAGTTGTGGTAGTGATGAGAGTGATGTGACAGTTGTGGTAGTGGTGAGGAGAGTGATGTGACAGTTGTAGTAGTGGTGAGGAGAGTGATGTGACAGTTGTGGTAGTGGTGAGGAGAGTGATGTGACAGTTGTGGTAGTGGTGATGAGAGTGATGTGACAGTTGTAGTAGTGGTGAGAGTGATGTGACAGTTGTGGTAGTGGTGATGAGAGTGATGTGACAGTTGGGGTAGTGATGATGAGAGTGATGTGACAGTTGTGGTAGTGATGAGAGTGATGTGACAGTTGTGGTAGTGATGAGAAGAGTGATGTGACAGTTGTGGTAGTGATGAGGAGAGTGATGTGACAGTTGTGGTAGTGGTGAGGAGAGTGATGTGACAGTTGTGGTAGTGATGATGAGAGTGATGTGACAGTTGTGGTAGTGATGAGAGTGATGTGACAGTTGTGGTAGTGATGAGGAGAGTGATGTGACAGTTGTGGTAGTGATGAGGAGAGTGATGTGACAGTTGTGGTAGTGATGAGGAGAGTGATGTGACAGTTGTGGTAGTGATGAGAGTGATGTGACAGTTGTGGTAGTGATGAGGAGAGTGATGTGACAGTTGTGGTAGTGATGAGAGTGATGTGACAGTTGTGGTAGTGTGAGGAGGGATGTGACAGTTGTGGTAGTGATGAGAGTGATGTGACCGTTGTGGTAGTGATGATGAGAGTGATGTGACAGTTAGTGGTAGTGGTGAGGAGAGTGATGTGACAGTTGTGGTAGTGATGAGGAGAGTGATGTGACAGTTGTGGTAGTGATGAGGAGAGTGATGTGACAGTTGTGGTAGTGATGAGAGTGATGTGACAGTTGTGGTAGTGATGAGGAGAGTGATGTGACAGTTGTGGTAGTGATGAGAGTGATGTGACAGTTGTGGTAGTGATGAGGAGAGTGATGTGACAGTTGTGGTAGTGATGAGAGTGATGTGACAGTTGTGGTAGTGGTGATGCGAGTGATGTGACAGTTGTGGTAGTGATGAGAGTGATGTGACCGTTGTGGTAGTGATGATGAGAGTGATGTGACAGTTAGTGGTAGTGGTGAGGAGAGTGATGTGACAGTTGTGGTAGTGATGAGAGTGATGTGACAGTTGTGGTAGTGATGAGGAGAGTGATGTGACAGTTGTGGTAGTGGTGAGGAGAGTGATGTGACAGTTGTGGTAGTGATGAGGAGAGTGATGTGACCGTTGTGGTAGTGATGAGTAGAGTGATGTGACCGTTGTGGTAGTGATGAGGAGAGTGATGTGACCATTGTGGTAGTGATTAGAGTGATGTGACAGTTGTGGTAGTGATGAGGAGAGTGATGTGACAGTTGTGGTAGTGATGAGGAGAGTGATGTGACAGTTGTGGTAGTGATGAGGAGAGTGATGTGACAGTTGTGGTAGTGATGAGAGTGATGTGACAGTTGTGGTAGTGGTGAGGAGAGTGATGTGACAGTTGTGGTAGTGATGAGGAGAGTGATGTGACAGTTGTGGTAGTGATGAGGAGAGTGATGTGACAGTTGTGGTAGTGATGAGGAGAGTGATGTGACAGGTGTGGTAGTGATGAGGAGAGTGATGTGACAGTTGTGGTAGTGATGAGGAGAGTGATGTGACAGTTGTGGTAGTGATGAGGAGAGTGATGTGACAGTTGTGGTAGTGATGAGGAGAGTGATGTGACAGTTGTGGTAGTGATTAGAGTGATGTGACAATTGTGGTAGTGATGAGAAGAGTGATGTGACAGTTGTGGTAGTGATGAGAGTGATGTGACCGTTGTGGTAGTGATGAGAGTGATGTGACAGTTGTGGTAGTGATGAGGATACTGATGTGACAGTTGTGGTAGTGATGAGAGTGATGTGACCGTTGTGGTAGTGATGAGAGTGATGTGACAGTTGTGGTAGTGATGAGGAGACTGATGTGACCGTTGTGGTAGTGATGAGAGTGATGTGACCGTTGTGGTAGTGATGAGAGTGATGTGACAGTTGTGGTAGTGATAAGTGTTGTGTGAAGTGAGAGGGGAAAGGAGGTGGTGGGAGGGGAGGGGAGGTGGGGTGAGAGGGGAGGGGAGGGGAGGGGAGAGGGTGAGAAGGGAGGGGAGGTGGGAGGGTGAGAGGGAGGGAGGTTAACATTAACATGATATAAGCAACTTACAGTTGCTTCAAGTCTTCTTTGGCTTCGTACTGACGTTTTTTGTTTGTTTTTTCTTGTCTTTGTTAATTTACTTTGCATGCAAATGAGCTCAACTCCGCTAGAATAAATATATAAATGTGAACAAGAGGGGGAGGGAAGGGGCGGGGAGGGGAGGAGAGGGGAGTTAAAACACGCACTTGGTTTATTTTAGTTTGGTTTATTATAGTTTTTATTTGTCCGAGTTAGAAAACGTTCATGTGTGTTTGTGTTTGTTTTTGCTTGTGTGTGTTTGTGTGTACCCGCCTCACCTATTTGTACTAATATTGGTTACAGGGGTCGAGTCTCAGTTCCTGGCCGCTACTGGGTTCACTTTCTAGAGGGTCGAGTCTCAGCTCCTGGCCGCTACTGGGTTCACTTTCTAGTGGGGTCGAGTCTCAGCTCCTGGCCGCTACTGGGTTCACTTTCTAGTGGGGTCGAGTCTCAGCTCCTGGCCGCTACTGGGTTCACTTTCTAGTGGGGTCGAGTCTCAGCTCCTGATCACCACTGGGTTCACTTTCTAGTGACTTTCATGATGCCTACCATGCCTGTTCTTTAAGCTGCGTGCATCCTGCCTAGTTATCGTCCCAGTCGTGCCACATCCTGACCACTCTTGAGGCTGGAGAAATATTTTATACCATCCTTCTGACTCTTTATGTTCAACTTCCAGATGTGGTCTCGTGTACCTATTTCCCGCCTCTCGAGGAACCTGTCTCTGTCTACCTTATCATTTTCGCTATTTTGTACGTTGTTGTTATGTCTGTCTGGCCTTCCTGTCCTCGTATGTCATCAGTTACCTGCTGTAATCTCCCCTCATAGCTCATGTTCCTTGCCTCTATGACTGCTCTTATTGCAAAACGTGTGTGTGTGTGTTGCACACTGGGTATACATGTTTGTTGGTGCACATGGTATGTACGTGTATTGGTGCTTATGGTTTGTGTATATGTTTTCTGCATATGGTGTGTGTGTTTTGGTGCACATGGTGTACATGTATTTCGGTGCACATGGTGTTTTTTGGAAGACATATGTGCGTATTTGTGTTGGTACACTTGTGTGTGTGTAAGTTTGTGTATGTACTCAGCAGAGGCGAGTACACTAGCTTCGTGTAATCACCATATTGAGATAATTTAGTTAAGGGGTGAGACTTGAATTTCAGATTTGTGTAGCCTGGTCTCATCTCTTACTATCATACCCTGTCGTAGAGCTGCGTACTATGTTACCTTCCAACACATCATTCCACAGTTTGTTCCACTTCGTTACTATGACACATAGCTGGAGGACGCAGCAAAGTCACCCACCAGGGCTGGAGGACGCAGCAAAGTCACCCACCAGGGCTGGAGGACGCAGCAAAGTCACCCACCAGGGCTGGAGGACGCAGCAAAGTCACCCACCAGGGCTGGAGGACGCAGCAAACTCACCCACCAGGGCTGGAGGACGCAACAAACTCACCCACCAGGGCTGGAGGACGCAACAAACTCACCCACCAGGGTTGGAGGACGCAGCAAACTCACCCACCAGGGCTGGAGGACGCAACAAACTCACCCACCAGGGCTGGAGGACGCAACAAACTCACCCACCAGGGCTGGAGGACGCAACAAACTCACCCACCAGGGCTGGAGGACGCAGCAAACTCACCCACCAGGGTTGGAGGACGCAGCAAACTCACCCACCAGGGCTGGAGGACGCAACAAACTCACCCACCAGGGCTGGAGGACGCAACAAACTCACCTACCAGGGCTGGAGGACGCAGCAAACTCACCTACCAGGGCTGGAGGACGCAACACTCACCCACCAGGGCTGGAGGACGCAGCAAACTCACCCACCAGGGCTCGAGGACGCAGCAAACTCACCCACCAGGGCTCGAGGACGCAACAAACACACCCACCAGGGCTGGAGGACGCAACAAACTCACCCACCAGGGCTGGAGGACGCAACAAACTCACCCACCAGGGCTGGAGGACGCAGCAAACTCACCCACCAGGGCTGGAGGACGCAACAAACTCACCCACCAGGGCTGGAGGACGCAGCAAACTCACCCACCAGGGTTGGAGGACGCAGCAAACTCACCCACCAGGGCTGGAGGACGCAACAAACTCACCCACCAGGGTTGGAGGACGCAGCAAACTCACCCACCAGGGCTGGAGGACGCAGCAAACTCACCCACCAGGGCTGGAGGACGCAACAAACTCACCCACCAGGGCTGGAGGACGCAGCAAACTCACCCACCAGGGCTGGAGGACGCAGCAAACTCACCCACCAGGGCTGCAAACCTCCAATAGCCTATTGGATAACCCCAGATTCTTTATGTTGAATAGCACCATTGGCGGGCACACAATGGCAATATAGGAAAGCCAGCTACCAAAGCGTCAAATATTCCCCAATATAACCCCAGTTTACATCTGTCGGCAGATATCATTGGCTGGTGTGCCGTGTCGCTATGAGCTGAAGTGAACCATGTTAGAAGATTCGCCATCTGAGGACCGGAGCTCTAATACACAGCAATAAAAGAACGAGTATACTTCTTTCTACGAGTGCCATTCGTGGGTGCAACATGGGCACCAGGCGGCGTGTGATATATTCAATCGTAAAATATGGACTTGGAGACGTAACATAAAGATTTCAATGAGCCTCTTGATATTTCCTTTTGGATCTTGGTGTAGTTTTATCTTTGGGATGGAGGCGTGGGCGATATTTTCTGCCGCTGTTACCTCAAGTGTGAAGTGTGTGATTACATATTTATTATTACAGTATTCGTAGTTAAAGAAATAGTGTGTGTCCCGTCTTCAGTGTTCAACATGTCGTGTAAGAATTTTAAGTTTACAGTGGTTGTAACAACAGACAGTTTCTGTAACAGTATCCAGTGGTTATAATAGCATCCAGTGTTCTTGGATCCCACTGCAGCGTATCACTTGTTTACTAGTGACCTGGTTCTCCTTGTTCTTGCTGCCGACTAAGCCTCGGTGTTAATTCTTCGTGCTCGTTTATGATCTTAATATACGATATGTATTTTATTCAGTAATGTTAATTCATATTATTGTTATCGTGTGTTTGAGTCGTCTCCGCACGAACAGCCTGGTTGACCAGGCGGTCAGCAGCATCGCCAGACCTCGGGCCAGCTGCGAGGGTGGAAGAGCCCTCCAAACTGGTCACAGATTAAAAAAATCACAGGTTTAGGTCCTTCAACCTCTTCTCATAGTGCGTTCTTCTCAGTTCTAGGACTAGTCTGGTCCCAAATATTTGGATCTTTTCAAGCATTTGCTTTATCGATGGTAGGATGGGATGGTTGCACACCGTGGCCACGTAGTGATGAACACACCGTGACCACGTAGTGATGAACACACCGTGACCACGTAGTGATGAACACACCGTGGCCACGTAGTGATGAACACACCGTGGCCACGTAGTGATGAACCTGACACGTTTCTTGGGTAAGGTTGTAAAGGAGTCAAGCATGACGTTCATGAATGCATATGAAGATATGTTTGGTGATATATTCACCCCAGATCCTTTTCCTTCCTTGCTATTTCATTTTTTCTCAGTCCTTGTTGTAGCCTGTGTCCAGTCTACCATCTCCTCCATTCGTTTGCCGTATATTTTGCCCGTTTACATCCTGCGTTCTTTTGTTTTTATTCTTTTCATTATCTTTACATTGATTCATCACTTTTACTCTTTGCCTTGTGTTTCACGTACTCCCTGAGCCACTGGAACACTCTGCCTTGTGTTTCACGTACTCCTGAGCCACTAGAACACTCTGCCTTGTGTTTCACGTACTCCTGAGCCACTGGAACACTCTGCCTTGTGTTTCACGTACTCCCTGAGCCACTGGAACACTCTGCCTTGTGTTCACGTACTCACTGAGCCACTGGAACACTCTGCTTGTGTTTCACGTACTCCTGAGCCACTGGAACACTCTGCCTTGTGTTTCACGTACTCCTGAGCCACTGGAACACTCTGCCTTGTGTTTCACGTACTCCCTGAGCCACTGGAACACTCTGCCTTGTGTTTCACGTACTCCCTGAGCCACTGGAACACTCTGCCTTGTGTTTCACGTACTCCTGAGCCACTGGAACACTCTGCCTTGTGTTTCACGTACTCCTGAGCCACTGGAACACTCTGCCTTGTGTTTCACGTACTCCCTGAGCCACTGGAACACTCTGAATTGTGTTTCACGTACTCCTGAGCCACTGGAACACTCTGCCTTGTGTTTCACGTACTCCCTGAGCCACTGGAACACTCTGCCTTGTGTTTCACTCTCCCTGAGCCACTGGAACACTCTGCCTTGTGTTTCACGTACTCCTGAGCCACTGGAACACTCTG
The DNA here is from genome assembly GCA_009830355.1 of Cherax destructor. Taxonomy (NCBI): domain Eukaryota; kingdom Metazoa; phylum Arthropoda; class Malacostraca; order Decapoda; family Parastacidae; genus Cherax; species Cherax destructor. Next base: position 4,235 of record WNWK01004194.1, on the reverse strand, counting down.
CCTTGTGTTTCACGTACTCCTGAGCCACTGGAACACTCTGCCTTGTGTTTCACGTACTCACTGAGCCACTGGAACACTCTGCTTGTGTTTCACGTACTCCTGAGCCACTGGAACACTCTGCCTTGTGTTCACGTACTTCCTGAGCCACTGGAACACTCTGCCTTGTGTTTCACGTACTCCCTGAGCCACTGGAACACTCTGCCTTGTGTTTCACGTACTCCCTGAGCCACTGGAACACTCTGCCTTGTGTTCACGTACTCCCTGAGCCACTGGAACACTCTGCCTTGTGTTTCACGTACTCCCTGAGCCACTGGAACACTCTGCCTTGTGTTTCACGTACTCCCTGAGCCACTGGAACACTCTGCCTTGTGTTTCACGTACTCCTGAGCCACTGGAACACTCTGCCTTGTGTTCACGTACTCCTGAGCCACTGGAACACTCTGCCTTGTGTTTCACGTACTCCTGAGCCACTGGAACACTCTGCCTTGTGTTTCACGTACTCCCTGAGCCACTGGAACACTCTGCCTTGTGTTTCACGTACTCCTGAGCCACTGGAACACTCTGCCTTGTGTTTCACGTACTCCCTGAGCCACTGGAGCACTCTGCCTTGTGTTTCACGTACTCCTGAGCCACTGGAACACTCTGCCTTGTGTTTCACGTACTCCCCGAGCCACTGGAACACTCTGCCTTGTGTTCACGTACTCCTGAGCCACTGGAACACTCTGCCTTGTGTTTCACGTACTCCCTGAGCCACTGGAACACTCTGCCTTGTGTTTCACGTACTCCCTGAGCCACTGGAACACTCTGCCTTGTGTTTCACGTACTCCCTGAGCCACTGGAACACTCAGCTTGTGTTTCACGTACTCCCTGAGCCACTGGAGCACTCTTCTTGTGTTTCACGTATCTCCTGAGCCACTGGAACACTCTGCTTGTGTTTCACGTACTCCCTGAGCCACTGGAACACTCTGCCTTGTGTTTCACGTACTCCTGAGCCACTGGAACACTCTGCTTGTGTTTCACGTACTCCTGAGCCACTGGAACACTCTGCTTGTGTTTCACATGCTCCCTGAGCCACTGGAACACTCTGCCTTGTATTTCACGTACTCCCTGAGCCACTGGAACATTCTGCTTGTGTTTCACGTACTCCCTGAGCCACTGGAACACTCTGCTTGTGTTTCACGTACTCCCTGAGCCACTGGAACACTCTGCCTTGTGTTTCACGTACTCCCTGAGCCACTGGAACACTCTGCTTGTGTTTCACGTACTCCCTGAGCCACTGGAACACTCTGCCTTGTGTTTCACGTACTCCCTGAGCCACTGGAACACTCTGCTTGTGTTTCACGTACTCCCTGAGCCACTGGAACACTCTGCTTGTGTTCACATACTCCCCGAGCCACTCGGAACACTCTGCTTGTGTTTCACACATGCTCCCTGAGCCACTGGAACACTCTGCCTTGTTTTCACTCTCCTGAGCCACTGGAACACTCGGCTTGTGTTCACGTACTCCTGGCCACTGGAACACTCTGCTTGTGTTTCACGTACTCCCGAGCCACTGGAACCTCTGCCTTGTGTTTCACGTACTCCCTGAGCCACTGGGAACACTCTGCCTTGTGTTTCACTACTCCCTGAGCCACTGGAACACTCTGCCTTGTGTTTCACGTACTCCTGAGCCACTGGAACACTCTGCCTTGTGTTTCATGCTCCCTGAGCCACTGGAACATTCTGCTTGGGTTTCACATCTCCCTGAGCCACTGGAACACTCTGCCTTGTGTTTCACGTACTCCTGAGCCACTGGAACACTCTGCCTTATGTTTCACATCCTGAGCCACTGGAACACTCTGCCTTGTGTTTCACGTACTCCCTGAGCCACTGGAACACTCTGCTTGTGTTTCACGTACTCCCTGAGCCACTGGAACACTCTGCCTTGTGTTTCACGTACTCCCTGAGCCACTGGAACATCTGCCTTGTGTTTCACGTACTCCTTGAGCCACTGGATCACTCTGCCTTGTGTTTCACGTACTCCCTGAGCCACTGGAACACTCTGCCTTGTGTTTCACGTACTCCCTGAGCCACTGGAACATTCTGCCTTGTGTTTCACGTACTCCCTGAGCCACTGGAACACTCTGCGTTGTGTTTCACGTACTCCCTGAGCCACTGGAACCTCTGCCTTGTTCTGATATCTCGGTAACTAAAGTGCGCCACAAAATCAGAAGTTTTTGTGTAGCAGAGCAGCATCCAGATAGATCATCCACACCTGCTGTTCTTCTTTCACCTCTGTCCAACTTAAGTCAATTTGGAGAGTTAAAGTCTTCTGGCTCCCCTCGTAATCAAACTATTTGTGCTTGTACATCGCAGTGTTACGTAGGCACCACAACCCGGCTGATCCCAGTGTTTGCCAGGTTCCCTAATGAAGACAGTCTGGTGGGGCTTCATTACATTCGAAGGAAGAATGAAGCCTTGAGGCCCTCAGTGCTTATTGAGTTCTCTCTCAGAGTACTCGTTGCACCTCACCTTTTAATTACAGGTATGTTGCACCGTCTACCTGCCTCCCGCTCTCGCTCTCAAGGGCTAATTTCAGTATTTTCTAGGTGTAAAATGACATATCGTTGCTACCTGAGCTGCAGCTGGAGGGATTTCTGGGCTTCCCCACTGACTTGGGTCTTGGATTACACGCCACCAGTGAAATATATCTACACATTCTCTGTTATTAGTGAAAATGTGAATGGCGTCGAAGGTGAGATTTACAGTGGTCCTGATGACGTAATCCTCTCTATCATCTTCGGAGAAAACACCTAAAAGTGTACGATAAGTCCTTTAAACCCCTACCAGTGACAGTGTTGGTTTATAATGTAGTAGTAATATTGTTAATATAAGGTGGTAATAACATTGTCAGTATAATGTGGTAGGTAGAGGCATGGAAGCATAGTTGCTGGGACTGGTTGTTGTGGTCGAGCTCTAGCTTCGTTCATCAATATTCTTAGGGAGAAGCAGGCCGAAGATCACCCTGAAGGAGGGAGGGGGGGGTGGGGAAAAAAGGAATAGAGAGAGAGAGAGAGAGGAGAGGGAGAAAGCGACAAATTAAGATAAAGACTACAGAAAACCCAATAAAGAAATGATAAGAAGAGAGTTTGAGAGGAGGATGGAAGAGAAAGAAAAGGGGTTAGAGTGAAAAATACACAATTTCCCCCTCACCCCCCCCTTTTTTTCCCCTTCCCCCCCCCCTCGCCTTTTCCGAATTTTCCGCTTCTCTTATTTTTTTTCTTATTCTCGTCCCCCCAATCCTCTTTTCCCCCCTCACCCCCCCTTTCCCCTTTTTCCCCCTTCTTTTTTCCCCCCTTCCTTTTTCACCTTCCCTGCTGCTGTCTGTCTGTTGTTCCCCCTGGGGTGCTGTGGTATGTCTCTTCCTTTTTCTGCTTGCGTTGTCTGTTGCTTAGCCTGGTGTGACTTTTGTTGTCATTTTGTGTGCCGGTTGTCTGTTGTTAGCCTGGTGTGGGGCGTCACTTCCTGTGCTGTCTGTCCTTTTTACCGGGGACGTGTGGCACTCAAAAAGGAAGTTTCACCCCCGTCATCCTCCTTTTATTATGGGATTTTTAAAAAAGATTATTTATATATTTTTTTTTGGACATTAAAAAATTTTTTTAAGATTTATTTTCTTGTTTTTGTTCTCATAGGGTTCTGAAGAAAAAGGGGAGAGAAAATAGGGGGAAATGATTGACATGAGGATATAAAATATGGTGGGGCAATTCTGTACAACTTTAAAACTACATGATTCCCAAATTCTGAAAAAAATGCTTGTTTTCGGAGGGGCCCGGAGCGAACTCCCCCCTTTTACCCCCCCCCCAACCAGAAATACAACCAATAGTAAAACACACCAAAATAAATCCCCCACACAAACCCCACACACACACACACACACACACAAAAACACAACCCCACACAAAACAACACACACACACACACCCCCCCGGGGGGGGTTTACCGACCCTCAACCACCAAAAGGGAAACAAAAACAAACAAACACATAGGGAAAAATTGGGTGCCAGCATTAAGACAAGGGGAAAAGGGGGTATATAACGACATAAAAATTGGGGGAATCGACAAGGTGGACAGAGACAGAATGTTCCCTGATGGGGCACAACGCAGGGGGGCCGTTGGAATTGAAGACTAGATGAATCAAGGTGTAGGGAAAATTTCTTCAGTCAAATTTTTAGGAATGGAAAGTCTGGAAGTGATGT